>JAQGBX010008408.1:0-10557 GCA_034698745.1 Megaphyllum sjaelandicum
AGAAAAGGTGTTTAGGAAAGCTTATAAGAAACCGCAGATTTCCGATAATTTCTGATTTTCATTGTGGTTTTGTTAAATGTGCATTTTATACTACGGTAAAATGAACCAAATTTGATCAGTTGTATTAAACTTCAAGTCAATATATCATGCTATTAAGCTTTTATACATTGTAGATGCTCTGGTGCTGTAAGTGGATCATAAGAAGTCATTTCTGTATCACTTTGAAACCATGACAAATATAAAAAAAATCATTTATTTTTAACGATATACGGTATGTGTGAATAGAATCAGCTCATCTAATGCAGCACGCCACAGATGCTTATAAATTTGTCAACAAACTAATTGGCAAATTTAGAAGACAATTTAGAAGGAAAAAAAAGAGAAAATGTAAATATTTTGAAATGATTATTTTTTATCAGAAGTCAATTCCGAATTACTTTCAAAGAGATGCAGAAATGGCTTCTTATACGTGCACAGTGTATACCTCTGCTGACTATATGTAAATATTTATTGCATAAATAAGCCTCATGCAAAGTTACGTAAAAGTCGGAATCACGTGACTTTTTTCATCGAATCCTCGCCTAAACGAACGTATCTGTGGGCAAGTTTCACCAATGGAATGGATTCACTTGATACCGTATAGCAACGAAATCTTTATGAGATCTATTTAAAATACATTGGGGAGTCATATTCAAACATTGCATGATGAATATTCTGAAGCTTTTCAAATATACAAAATGAGATTTATAATTAAGCACTGTTGATTCAATTTCAAATTATAAATCAATTTCTAGCATAAATGTACGTATTTTCTTTGAAAATTATATTTAAAATGCCGAGGGTAAACGTGGGTGCTAATAATTGATAATATCATGAAAATCCTTATTTAGAAAAATATCCATGCGATCGCACATCAAGATGTTTAGATTTCATTTTATAAATTCTTACACCATCCCAGAAATGTGACAGTTATACTGTACCAACCTTGATTCGTGAAATCGTCGATATACTATTTTAAATTTTTGGATTTATCAATGGTTAATGACAAATATTTTTATTAGCATGCAGATATATGAGATGATGAAGTAAATAAAATAACCTAATAATTCAAAAATTCTGCGCAATAACCAACTTTAATTTATATACTCGCATCTATCTTTCATTCCAGCATATTCCTCACGATGAGTGTCTCTGAGTGACTAAAGAATTTTGTTTAGCTCAGCGTTGTTGACAAACCATAATATTTGTGGGACAAAACCTTCGTACACTATAAATCAGATGTGTGAAGATGTCAGGGGTGAAACAAATTGTTATACGTGTATTGCAAATTAGATATCTAATCGAAAGATATGGAATGGCTCGAAATAAGCGAACAACAATCTTGCGGTAAGTCGGGTCATGGTTATTTGCTTTTTACCAAATTTGTCGATTGCACCCCGCCTGGTTCAGAACTTTTCGATGTCCCTTAAAATTGAATCTTCCGAAAGAGCTCGTCATCGGCGAGCCTCGTTGCGAAAGCATCGCAAAAAACAACAATGGAAATGTTCGCCTCCGGCCATAAACAGGTACCAGGCTCACGCTTGCTCCTAAGGAATATCCGGCCAGGTACCACCCCCTGAAAGCCAACAAAGAACTTATAAGGAGAGGATGAATGGAAACGTTTGCTTCAGTGGACCCTTCCAAAATTCGTGCGTTCCGTTTCGACCATACCTGTTGTGCACGTGGGTTGCTTTACTCACTATTCAAACTGTTTACAGGTTTATTCTCGATGTAGGTTAGGAAAACTATGTCCTCGATACCTCAGCCATGGTGATCGCTTTTTATGTTTATTTTCGAATGACTGTATACCTGAACACATTTGCGTCAATGATAGTCTAGTTGCTCTGTTTGCACAACTGGCGAAATGTGGGTAATATCTACATGTAGTATTATAGATATACAATGTACGTGTATCAGATTCTGCAGGTGGTTCAGTTATTAAAAAGTTTTGCAGACGTTTTGAGATGACGTCAGGCGTACGTGCAATCAACGAGTGATGTGGAGATCACTGCATGCACATGAATCATCTGATTTTTTTTCCCAGAAAAGTCTCAGGGGGATTCCGTTTCAGATTCCGGATTATGAGATGGAGAAATAATTAAGGCATTTTAAATAGTGCAATTGTAAAAACTAAAGCAAATACGAGCAAGAAATTCTATATTTTTCTACAGTTTCGAAAAATTTTAATTCTAAAAGACCACATATACTGTGAGTTGGAATGACCAGTTATTTTCATTGTTTTACATTGCGTGTTTTCTACATAGAAAAACGATCGTAAAAGCGTGGTATTTAGATTACGAACTGGTTATACGTTACATTTTAATTTATAAAATATTTTTTAACATATTTAGTGTATAAGATATTTTTAATATTTTACAACTGGGACAATTTACATTTTTCCATTTTGACATTATACTGTACATGTATGCAGTGCACTTTTTACAACCACGCACGTTGTTGTTATACAGTGAAAGTATATTTTAAAAAAGTTATTTCTATGAAAAAAAAATTGACTACATATAGCGCGTACGTATGCATCTTATGCGAGGGCGGTAGAAACAATAGCCTCTTTAACAGTGCACATTAGCTTTGGAAACGTTTTGACAAACACATGTACATGTATGTTGTTTTTGTTGTTGACAACATTTCAAATTAATATGTGCGTACAAGCATTGTTATTACATGCTTATTATTGTCTATTACATTCGGGGAATGTTCATTTTTTAAACCTTCGGCTCTTTTGTATTTTATTGCATCATTTTAATTGCAGAGCTGGTAACAGGCATTTTGATATAATTTCAAGGAAAAACCGTTTTATATCCCCAAAATGTACGTCAAATCTTTCTTAATTATTTTTTCAAAAAGTGGGCCCTATTAAGAGTGTTTTTTCTAAGTAACTGCTACTGTAATTTCTTTGTGGTTATTGATCCCAATGGTTTTGTGTGTGCAATGGCGTGCTCTTTCTCCCTGTCTTTTTTCAACATGATGCACGGTCAAAAGCGCAGAAATGTTATACTGTATTATCAACCGCAATCGATGAAAAGATTTATTTAGCATGCGTGATAAAATGTGCATAGACCTGTCAATTTAATACAACAATAACTCGTACATTGTTAGTGGAGTTTGCATAATTTTGCAAAACCATTATGCAGTACACAGTACATGTGCAGCGTATATCGCATTTGATAGTCATTACCATTGAAGCATGTGCAGTTTAAATCCTTAGAGAATGCAATGACACATTAACAATCGCATTTTAATGAAGCACTAAGTACCTTTATGAAGTACATGTACCATGTAATTTCATCAGTTCATAGCGGTAACATTTTCTGTACATGTACTAGCACAGTACATCACATG
This sequence comes from Megaphyllum sjaelandicum, assembly GCA_034698745.1. Classification (NCBI taxonomy): domain Eukaryota; kingdom Metazoa; phylum Arthropoda; class Diplopoda; order Julida; family Julidae; genus Megaphyllum; species Megaphyllum sjaelandicum. The sequence continues at coordinate 3,400 of JAQGBX010008408.1, forward strand.
TACGTGTCTTGGAAGTTCTGATTTTGTGCAGAACAGGAACATTATTCCTGGTGAACTGAAATAATACAGTGATAAAAAAAAGTATTTGAACAGTATAAAAATTGCGGTTTTCTGAAAAATTAAGTGGTGGAGATTTTTAAAACTACCTTTATAATAACACTTACAGTACATGGATTATGTAACAACAACCAGAATTTTTTTAAATAAATAAGTTAATTTTGAATTAATACAAACTAATATTTCATGACAAAAAAAGTATTTGAACACCCTCCTATACTGATAGAATTTGCTAATTTCTGGTCATTTGTTTCTTTTTTACCTAATAAATTATGATGATTTAACTTCTGGGTATATAGAATAGCTAGTTTATCATCATATTGATAAGTTCTGCAAAAAAAATTAGTTCATGATGGCCAAAACTAAATGAGTTAATCTGCTTTGCAATGAGAAAAGAGTTATACTATTAAATTTTAGTGGAAATTTAATATATTGAGAGATGGCAAATGAATTGAAAATATCACGTGTGGCAGTATTTAAAATCTCAAAAAAAACAAAGAGGAGAGCAGATAAGGGATAAACAAACTCAGAACAAGCAATCCGGGTAAACTCCATGTACATGTACAGATACATGTATCTGTGAGGGAAAACGACATTTTGTTAGATTTGCCCTGAAAAACCCAAAAAATATATTTATACATGTAAATTTTTGGCAAACACATTGCATTAGCATCAGCAAAGGTTGGAACACTTCAAACTATCATACTTACATGTACATGTATTTCAAATTTCCGTCTCCTCTGTATTTCATACAGCCCCAAAACTTTACCACTGCCACCCCCGTGCTAAAGTCTATGGAGGATATTTACTGTAGTAAGTTACAAATCAGCCATAGTCCTTTAACCAAACATTTATAGAGATTGTTTTGGATTTTTCGTGGAAAATCTAACAACAGGGTGTTCAAATACTTTTTTTGCCATGAAATACTGTATTCGTTTTTATTAATTTAAAATTTATTTACAGTGTATTTATTTTTAAAAAATTCTGGTTGTTACATAATCCGTGTACTGTAAGTGTTATGATAAATGTAGTTTTAAAAATCTCCACAACTTATTTATTCAGAAAACAGCAATTTTCGTACTGTTCAAATACTTTTTTTGGTCACTGTATGCCAGAACTTAATGTTCAGTACATGTTCATAATTTACTGTAATTGACCATTTGTTATTTTTATTTACAGTTTAGATACGAAGATTTACATATAAATGTATTTGTTATAGTGTTTGCTAAATATACTGTACAGTATTTCTCCGACAAGAAAAATATACATGTATTAGTGGGCAACAAATTTTAAATTACTTTTCTCTATAGTTAAATAGCCTTCACATTTCCTTCTTAAAATCCTCTATAAATTTCTAGGGAAATTTTATCGGATGAGAAGCTTAAGCATTCTTTAGGCAAACATTTATCATTCATGCTAACTTCCTGGAATACTTTTGAAGCTTAAGGTCGTCCAGATGCTCTGCGTCCTGTCAAGTCCAACCAACTAAATTTAGCTATGAAGGTTAAATATTAGCGCAATCCCTTTGAATCGGGAGTTTCGCTATTGCGAAGTTTTGATTATGGGTGAAGTTATTCGTAATTAAAAATGGCATTGATAACAGGTGTGGGCGCCTGAATTTCATGACTGAGGGCACAGTTATTAAATACTGATATTAGCAAACTTGATTTTTTAAATAAATTACACCTTTAAATCTAAACTTTGGCTCAACCCATCAAGCTGTAAATAACCGCCCTGACCAAATCGTCAAACTGTTTCCTAAGCATGCCACAATTTTAAGCTGGGGTTCCAACCTTATGGTAGAAAATTACTGTATGCTGTATTTTTAATAAAATTTAGCATGTAAACCGTAAATGTGACCGTGGTAATTTAAAATAATAGCATTATTTTTTTCTCAAATATACGTGTACAGGGCAAATGCATTTATTTCTAAAATGCATCACTTCCATGACCACAATGTCTGTTTCAAACTCGAAATGATGATTTTCAGATTTTTGGTGCCATGTCAAATATTCTTCTGAGTAGATTTTCAGGAAAACTTATTACTTGCGCACCGAATGCATCATGTTTTTACATGTACTGTAGATATGCTTATACAGTACATAATGTATATGTATAAAAATGCAAATTCCAGCTAATTTTGATGAAAGCTTTTGAGTTTCTGGTTTTTCTTCTGCTTAAAAGTCGGTCTCAATCTCGAAATGATGGTTTTTTGAATTTTTGGTGACGAGTTACAGTGTACATGTAAATATTCTTCACAGTGGGTTTTCAGAAGATTTGTTTACTTTTCAATTTACATGTATTATTCAGGTTTTTAGATGTAGAAAAGACATCGAATTTTAAAATCAAATTCTGGAAACCTAGCTTTAGTTTTTTTCGCAATTCCAACTTTATTTGGTTATTTCCTTGCCTCTGGTAAAATTCCTTTTAGAAACGAATGGTTCAAGTTGCTTACATGTATGTATGTGATTTGTCACCTCACGAATTTGATTCAAACCGGAGTAATAACAATTTCAAAATGGCGAAAGTGAGTTCATTCTTAATTGTTATAAATCGAGCTTTGCTGACTCATTAAATAGCTGGAATGTTTCTTAATCGTTCGTTCAGAAAGGAAATACATTACATACACTGTACATGTGCATTATATTAAAATTGTGTTCCTTTTAAAAGTTTTCTGAAGCTTGAGTGTTTAGTAACTCGTGAAAATTATTCAGTTTTATTACCAACTGATCTAAAAAGCATGTAGCATAGTTTTTCTCCATGCCTTCGTCTGGAGGAGGCACTGTAGGCTGAAACAGTAATGAAAATGTTCAAACAGTTAGGCGTTAACGCCAAAGAAATCAAGGTACGCAATAGGAAGAGTCAAGCAATTAATTGCACAATAGATAGTGGAGTTTGCGAATGAGGAATACTCGGACAGGTGCTTTACGAATGGCACTTCTGGAAGCCCGTGAAGTCATGTTTGCAAAAGTTTTGCAATATCAATTGACGTGTTGATTTTGCATACACTGTACATGGCTTCACGACTGCCAAAATTAAGTTATATTTGTAAAGTTTCTGTCAGCACCCCTGTTGAGAAAACTTTTTCATACTAAATAAATCTTTCTTAAATTTATCTTTAGAACACTACAGATTCTTTTAAAAATTCATTTCAAGAATCGTTGCACTTTATTTGCGATGTTTTTTTTACTCTTCATAATCAATTGTAACGAATTTGCTACAAATGCAGATGGTCATTTTAAAAATGTAATTCCATAAATACAATATACTGTATATATATCCACTAATGTTGTAATTTGGGTAAGACATCGCCCAAAGCCTTTCAAACACATATCCAAGCTGTTACTTTTGACATGTGATCTTGCATCTTGCATTCTGTATTTGGGACAATTTTTCGCGGAATTCATTAAAATTATTTAAAAAACAATTGAGATCCAAACGATGTACAACATTTCCAATTCTTCTTTTGATTTAAATAAAATCAATTGCCATAATATGCTAGAATAAAATGTAAGGAATTGAAAGAAGTATTTAATAGCATTATAAATTTTTATTTTCATTTATTTTCGCAATTTTCACCTGTGTTCATAAACACAGGTTTCATAAATCGTTACCTGTAGGAAAAAAACGCAACTTTAGTTATGCAGATGTTTAAACAAAAGTTTGCCTAAAAAGTGGAAGTAATAATTTCAAATATTGTCCTAGATTTACCTGTATTTTTGCTCTGTTAAGATTTGGCATAGATTAGCAAGATCTGAATTACCGTTATGCTAAAATGGCGGAAAATCTCTTAATTTCCAGTTCAATCCGGATAATCCCGACAAATTTAAAGTTTAATTCGGTTGTTTTTTATCGCCAGATTTCCATCTTGTTGTGAAAAATTTCGTGATCTGTCGATTCGAGTTTAACTAGTTTATGGCGTGGAAATAAGTACTAATGCCTAATTACATGTAAATACCATTTCTAAGTAACTCTTGAATTAAAACTTGGTGCTAATGACGTCGATTACTGGCCGTGAACTACATGTTTTTAAAAATATTAACAAAAGAGCCATGTCGAGGTTATTATTGTTATTCTTGTGCTCTTTCACTTTTTTATTTTGCCTTATTTTTAAGTTGAAACCAATCTTAGTACCGAATCTGGGTCAGACGTACTATATTATCATGCCCTCCTACAGAGCTCACCCCTTTATTCAAGGATATTTTGATACCAATCTTAAAAATTGCTGTTCTCATTTGATTGATCAGTCTTATAGCTGGTACTTTAGATCAGTATTTAATGTAAAAGCGCTCCAAATTGTTCCTATTTGTTGATTGTTTAATACACACATCCATAGAGGACGCTAAGTGATGTTCAAAAAACGCGCGCATTTGCAGTCGGCTTAATGCGTCATCCGAGAGATGGCGCCACTTGTTCTCTTATTTAGAAGACGAAACCACTTTTATAATCTCCACCATTTGGTTTTAATGCTAAGGCGCTTTTACCTACTTCTTTTCTCGATTTTTTCGCTAAATTTCCTGCGATGATCCTGAATGCTGACGGCCTTCCCTTAGATGAATCTTGTACTCTCCATGCATTTCCCGGATCCGATCAATACAGTGTACGCCGTACCCTTCACGTTTATTCCTGTATTTTCCACCAAAAAATAATATTTTTCGTATGCTTTCTTATTTAATTTTCACTGAATTAGGTGTACCCGATAATCTTGGACGGTTAATTAATTGTTGTCAACATGTTGTTATTCTCACTAGCCATAAGTTTGTCATTTTAGCAATTATTCAATCAACAGTCGGGTAACCTTGACTAAACAACCTCTCGCTTATTGTCAACAATAACATCTTGTTTAACGACGTATTAAAAAGCATAAAATGATCGTCAATGGATGGCGAGTGGCCGCACTCAACTGTATCGCACCAATTAGAAACATTTGAATTTTCACCTATGGAGAATCGATTTCTGTCCTGGTGAAATTCATAATTGTACTTTGCCAGTTGCTTTTGTTTACTTGGTTATTGGTTTGCATAAAAGATGCAAAACTATATTCTATGTATCGATGACTGTAGATATTGCGATTTTCAGAATGCCATTGAATAACGTCTTAATTATCCTAATATTGCGGTTATACTGAATGAAATTCTTGACTACAAGAAAGTATAACAATGGTAGATAGCACTATGCAAATACATGTATGTAATGATAATGTTATAAATATTTAAATTTCCTTTAAATCGATTGGAATCCAGTATACAATTTCGTTACACCAAATGTTGATATGCGGACAATATATGTTTCACTGTAACACATCATTACATGCATGTATTTCAAATAAATTTTACCAAAGAGAATAACTGCGTGTTCTACTTTACGCAAAGATGAATACAGATGCTAGCAGTCTATTTTTAGTTTCAACATAAAGGTTGGGTTGGTTTAAGAAAAACTCAATTTTACACTTTTTTGTGATTTTCAGAATTAATTGATCGAAAATATACATGTATATTAATTAGGGGTGCACAGACAGAAGTTTTACTAATGGAACTTTTGGCAATTGTGAAATTGCGTGTACAAAATCGGCACGCAAATTGTTTTAAGTGTATCTAGCTATAATAAGTGATACGTACATTGCATACGCTTGTCGATCAGTGCCTCTAGTTCAAAACAATGGCATACATATAGCGGATTTGATTGGGCCAAAAAATGTACACCGGGTGTAACTACAAGGTGAGCCATAAGTCTGTAAAGTCTTCTTGCGCCTGCTGCCTGCAATAGTGCCGATTTAACAGACTTATGCCTCACCTTGTAGTTACACCCGGTGTACACTTTTTGGCCCAATCAAATCCGCTATTTATCAACTTTTTGATGGATGACGTCAGGAGAATTTTTATGTGTGATGTCGTGAAATTATTTATGAATAACGTTATCAAAATTTTTATTAAAGACTTTACCAGAACTTTTTATGAATGTATGCGTAAGAGCACAGTAAAAAATTTTCAGTAAGAAAGTTACTTACCGACCACTAGCGCCAACCAGCCCGCTTGTTGGCGCTAGTGGTCGGTAAGTAATAGTACAGGCTCTCTAGTAAGTAACTTTCCTACTGAAAATTTTTTACTGTGCTCTTACCCTATGACGACATCAGAATTTGTATGCATGCCGGGGTCATTGTAATTTGTATGATTGACCCGATCAGAATTATGATGAATGATGACATCAGAATTATCACGAGTGACGTCATCAGAATTATGAATAACTTCTCATTGAAAACATCTTATTTTTTGGAATTTTGGAATCCTGATCAGAACTTTTTTTCTGACATCCAAAATTCCAAAACTACCATCTTAAGTCGTTAAAAAACGTCACAAATTCATGTTCAATACAAATAAATATATAATATCCTACTTTATACTAACCCTAATAAATAAGAAACAAAAAAATACACTATAACGAACCGTTTTAAAAACGGCGTAGAAAAATCATAAAAAATGATTTTGCATAGATTTTGGGTTTATTTTCATAATTTAACTCAAATCGTGCCATTAACGTTAAATATTAGGTCGTGGAAAACTCTTAAATTCGTAAAAAGCTGCAATGCTGAGAATTTTAACGCTACTTTTAATGCATTTTTCTGTCGTAAAATATGAATTTTTATGAAGTTAAAAAGCGAGTCTGTATTGTGCATGATGTTTAAAATGAACGAGCGTGTAATTTTAAGTTAATTTTATTGAGGTAATAAATGCATTTAATCGCGTTAAAAACGAGCACCGTACGAAAGATACAGGAACTAAATCTGTACAAAACTAAGATAAAAAATGTTAACGATCGTATTACATTCATTTTATTGTCCTAATAAATTTCTTTTTAATTCGGGGAAATTGAGGACTGTCCAAGAAGTGTCGCACTTTGGCGGAAAAATTGGCAGGAGCCACGTGCTGATAAGTTCATAAAACAGAGGGTTCATATAATAGAGGGTCATAAAATCGAGGCTCTACTGTATTAAGACCCCACTTCAACAACCAAAAAAAATGTGGAAGGCTAAGGGTACGAACACAACAAAACTTTTAAATTAAGAATGATTCTCACCGACCACTGGCGCCAACTAGCGGGCAA
>JAQGBX010008409.1:0-10555 GCA_034698745.1 Megaphyllum sjaelandicum
ATTGTGGTTTTTCATGGTTTCCCACAATTCCTCCAGGCGAATGCTGGGATAGTTCCTATATTAAATCGGCCATGATCGTCTTCCTATTCCATCCTATCCTCCTCGTTAAAATCCCAAATACGGGAGAATTAATTAAATTGGGATGTGGGGGTCAATCATCAACAGACTGCTTAGTCCGACTTAAATTGTATAATGATCCTCCCTGCCACATGGCATTATGTACCGATTGCAGGGTAAAGAATTAAATTGAAAAATCGAATTGATTTGCAAGCTTTATTTTAACAGTTTTTAAAATGACTAGAATTTCCATGACTTTAAAAAAAATAAATCACATTTCCTCGACCATCCCAGGTCTTTCCTATTAATTTATTTGTTGCCTATTTATTTCTTGCTTTCTTTTTAATTCTAGCTTCCCACTTGGTTTGACGACTTGTCTTTTTTCGCATATTTCATCGCTTACGCCAACAGTGCAATAAATCCGATTATATACGGAGGTTTTAATGCGAATTATCGCCAGGGGATCAAGGCAATTCTCAGGTGTCAAACAAGATCCCAGTTCCCAATACGTATGCGTAAGTAAATCGTTTTAACTTGAATTCAGCCTGCAGTTGTCTCACACGCATTAAATATGCATGAGACCATCACATTTGGAGACAGTTTAATTTCCATCTCCGGGCAACTCGTAATCAGTTCGGGTCAGGTAAAGTTTAATTAAATATCAGCAAATTTAACGCGACAGAATAATTGCCAACGCTCATATTTTACATAAACCCAACTGAGGACGAGCGCTAATAGTTTTCATTATCTACAAATAATTTAGATATAGCTTAAAACGTAATCTTGGATACACGAGTTGAGAGATTAAATGGGATTCATCCTCAATTCCTCTAAGCTTCCCTCATCTGGAAAATGCTAAAATGACATTTTCCACGTTTGCCACATCACGTGGCATATCGTATTTTTTTATACGTGCAATTCTGAACGAACTACTTTTGCATCGCGTTAGAAATGCCATTTTTCGCAAAATTAATCCTGGGAAAAAAACTAATTTGAAAACGATACACAATTTTTGCGAGTCACGAGCATTTGCATGGCGAATCAGCCTGCACTTGCTCTGAATTAACTTGAGTTCTCCGAAACTGGAATTAGAAGTCATGGTAACCTAACGGAAAAAGATTTAATAGTTGGAAGGAAAGTGAAAATGAGCAAAAAACTAACCAGGAAAAAAATGCTCCCGAAGCAATCATTTATTAATACGAAACTGCATTGGGCATCAATGGGGTATCCTGAAAACGGGGTAAACTATAAATTTTGTCGTAAAAGTATTTCATTTTACGTCTTTTTTATTCGTTAAGAAATTGAAAATCTGGTCTTTCTCATAAAGATTTGCAGCAGAGAGGAAATGCCCTGTCAGATTAAAGGATTTCAGTTATATGTTATAAAAACTGTAACTATGTGAATACAATTTTTTCTTGGAATCTGAAAAGAAGCCTTTTACGGAAATATCATCTACTGTATATTCTACTTTTACAGTTCTTAAAATTTCATTTCATTTAACGTCATTTATTTTTTTTGATGAAGTAAACTATAGCTTTTCAGAATGGAAATTTTAATTGCATGAATACATTTCGTAAAATGAATTGATAACGATGTATTTTACAGCAATAGCATTGTTTGTTTCAAGTGCTTTGTTTCAACTTAATTAAGCTAACGCCTTAAAAGTAAGAAATGAAATTTAAATTCAAGATAATAACAAAGCTAAACAGTATTCTAGGAGAGCGTGCACATTTTAATTATCAAACAAAGCAATGTTTATTAACTTGAAAGAAAGTATTATCATTAATAACACTAAATGATTTCACGTAGCATGATTTCATGACATAGTCCTTTGTCCAAATTAAATATAGAAGCATGAATGTAAATTGAGTTTCCAATCTGAACGAGTCTTTCGACTCAAATTTATAAAGCCATACATAAAATTATGATGTCTTAGGTTTCCAGTTCGTCGATAGACAAATTCTGAAAACTAATTTTTACGTCAGTCGCGCGGCTTTTATATGGATATAATGTAAAATACAAAAAAGGAATTCATAGATGAAATTGCACAACGTTAATTGGTTTTTTTCTGCCTTGAGGGATAATTATCTCAAATCTCAACTAATCTTAATTTTCCCTACATATTAATAAAGAATGTAAAAAACCTTTAGAAAACAGTGAATTAGGATAAAATTAATAATGCATATTATGACTAATATAGTAATAGTAAAAAAAGTCATAAAATCACATTTCAATTACGGTTATCTGCAGCCATTCAGTCCCTTAATAGACAACTTCAATTATAGATTTCAAGTTAAAGGCTTCGACAACGTTCAAAGTGCATCAAAACTGAATAAATTCAAGTAATGTTCGAGTAATAAAAGCCTATTTCCGGAATTATTAACAAATTACAGTAAAAATTCAGTCAAAGCTAACAGTTACTGCGCATATCTCACATTTAATATATCTCTATCGGGGATTTAAAGATAAAATTCGCATTTGCAACAACTCGACTTTCATCCAGATTGCAATATAAATTGGTGCGATTCATTGTAGATGTTTTCCCCATTTTCGTAGACTTCCAGCAATTCCAATCAGTTAAAAGCTCATTGCAATGCTCAGATGCAAAACAAAAACTTCGATGCTCATTAGCCGATAGATGTTGATGGACATTTACAAGTTCATGTATAAAGGCATATGGTAAACACGTTTAATCTGCTTTGTGAGAATAATTAATGAGAGATTTTTAAAGTCTTATGTCATTTCTCCCACGAGTTTTTGTTTGTTTTGTCATAACCCATAATAAATGTGTAACCCAAATGCAATACCTCAATGCATACTTTCGTTTTAATTTCAGGTTTTAAACATGGTGGCACGATGACCACGACGTTAAGTTCGAGTATTCGTCACAAAGACAACAGGTCCAGTTTCACTCATGACAATTCCCCTGTAGCCATTATGGAAATGAAATACATGGATTATAATCGTGACGTTCACATCAAGTAAAATGTTCGACACGAAATAAATGAATATACCGATTACAAAATTAATGTAACTCAGTGTCTTAACAAGTTGTTGTTCGAAGTTCCATCGCCAGTGACAAGACCAGATGACGTTTACATAGTCAAGCCCGCAGAAGAACGTATAGTTTCTAATTTTGAATTTTGTTCTTTCTGGAAGTTGTTTTTTTTCAAGAAAATGTTAGCAATATTGTACAAATATCGAATGTTTAATGGTAACGTTCCAGAATATGTTTGATGTATTATTAATAATATTATTGCTGCGATTAGTACTTTTCGAATGAGTTAAATGTAATTAGTCGCGCTTATGTTACAAAAGTAATTATCATGACTGTAATTAGCCACTGAACACACATTTAGTTCTTAGAAAATAACAAGTCTATTGGAATCGTGTAAAAATAATTCGAACAAAGTGACGCTAAATTTGGGACTACCAAACTAAAGATATTTATATACAATTGAATTTCAATTCAAGAAAGTTAAGTTTATAAACAATTGGTTTACGTGTATATTAAGAATGTCAAGTGTACTGCATTTTAGAAGACAAAAATATCATCACATTAAATTTACAAGCATACCAAAAATCATTTTTATACAGTTATTAAACAAGTAAAACTGCCAATGATCCTGTAAAATATCTACTCAACTTATCTGAGCTGAAATCAGAATATTATAACCAGTACGTCCTCGAAATAAGACGAACCAATAACCAGTGCTAATTCGAAACGTTTTGAAAATTTCAACATGATACACCATTTTAAGTTCAAATATTGAAGATACCTAAGTTTGACTTATTTTTTTAACCATATTTGAAGATGATTTTATTTAAAAATCAAAGGTTTTTGTCGCGCAAATAAAACAACGATTTCCCATTAAAATATTGCTATGTGTTTCTTAAAGAAATGCGAAAATGTGTCAAAGTATCAAGAAACGAAAATAAGTATTTCAAATCGCTTCTTATGTGTTTGAATAAACTGCAAAATTAATAAATATTACAATGGAAGTAGATCTGGAAAGACTAGTTTTTTGCCATTAAATTCCCATTCGAATGATACTTAAAAGACGTTTATATTTTTACACAATGTACTCAAACACGTATAAAGGTAATAGTATTTTTGCAAAAATTAAAATAACGTCAAGTACAAAATTAGGAAAATTCTGTTAAATTAAAATTCTGAGTTAGAAGAAATGTAGAAGTCAATGTTGCTTTATTAAATTAAATAAACTTTACTAAGTTACAGTAGGGACAAAAATGTTTACACTCTGTTTGGTTCGTTGTAAGTGAATTTGTAAATTTACATGGAATAAATTTTGTCAAATAAAATTGAATTTTTCAAAAAACGTGATTTTATATAATTATTGCTCAAAATGATCTTTTAAATAAAAATTGCATAATCGTCTTTATTCGTCCAGAAGTATGATTTTTTCATGCTGTACAAGCAAAACGTGTACATCAGATAGTTTCATTTTCTAGAATCATAGCCTTCTAGATAAAATTCCATCATTGCCACTTCTACGTACATGTATAAATAATTACGTACCGTATTGCATGATATATGTATTCGGTATCTTTAAAATCATTTACAATATTAATAACTTCATTATCTTTTCGAAAAATAATGCTTTGCAGCAGGTTTTATATAGGAAAAGAACATCGCGGCTCCTTCGTTGCATTGTTAGCAAGAAAATCATTGTCTAAGTACCTGAAGTTGCACATAAAAGATTAAAGTATACATGCACGTATGAGGGTTCCCCCAGAAATTTCATTTTCAACTTCCCTGATTTTTCAAGGTTTAAAAAAAATTTCCTGACCCATGGCAATGTCACAAATTGACATATTTTGCAAAACCGGCACAGAAAAATATTTCACTAATGATAATTTTTAAAATTAATATAGAAAATTGTTTAAAATTTCCATGAAAAAAATTTTTAAATTTTAACAATTTTGTATTCGGAAAATGGTAAAAATTTGTACTCGGAAAGCGTGGAACATTTTGCAAATAAGTACTCGGAAAATATGGAAAAAACTTCTTATTCTTAAAATGGGCCCTGGTCGAGCTAACCATGTTTTTGGATCGCAACAACATGACTAAGTTGAATCTCCCTGCCTTTTTCAAAATAAGTCAGTCTTCCTTGACTTCTCCCTTTCCCTTTCCAGACATTTTAATTTTCCCTGCATTTTCCAGTTCTGGGGTGCCCTGTGTATATAAAGAAATTCCAATTCTTAGATTTTTCAATTCGATTTGACTAGTTTTCAGGGTTATTTTGAAATAATTGATTTTTTTCTTATTTATCTCCAAAAACCCCAAGTGAATACATATGCGAGTGTAAAATTGGTGCATCTGATAACTTTTAACGAGCATTACCGAGCAGGAATCATGGCTGAAGCAATGATCGTGTACATGAACTCAAATCCTGAATGGAAGCATCATATGTTCCGTAATATACTCACAGCGAACGAAATGGGTGTACATTTCTCTAAATTGCACTATTTGGGGTGAGTAACAATAAGTAAACGAGCATAAGATGTTCAGATGAATGATGCGAGCCATGGGAACGAATCAAGCCTTTCTTTACAACGTGAAAACCTAGCTGCGAGGAACACACTAGAACTTAGAATCCTATTTTTATTTGCACCATTGAGACCCTGCAAGAAGTATGAAGTTGTATGCACCTGTTTATAATCTAGGCGATGTATAAGATTATTGTCAGGGTCAAAGAACCTTCACGAAATTGGGCAGTTTACAATGGTATTGGTAGCTCTCAGATCTGAAAGCTACCAATGATTTAACAAGCCAATCTACAGTATACATGTATACAGCATATAAAGAAGAGGTGTATGTTCCGAGCGTTGTTTGTGGATGGTCTGATCGATGCATGCCTGGTTCCGGGGCCGCGGTTATACAGAGCCCCGTAGCAGGAGATTACTCATTTTTTTCGTTTTGTACGTGATGACGCAAAACGCGTGCAAAACGAAAAAAAAAAAACTTCCACTGCGGGGCTCCGTATGTTTTGTGGTTCGTTCATTAGGTCTACTTCGTCGCTTTCCCTTGATCACTTCGTTCTAAATACGTTATGATTGAACGTCGACCTCTACATGTATATGCAACAAGGCGAAACCAAAACCCTTCATACGGACATTTTGGAGTTTTGCCCAAATAGGCTACATTTAACTTAAATTATGTGAAATTTTCCATAGGAAGAGATTCAAGGATATACAAGTAGGCCTACAGTAAACTCCACTTGTTTTTCTAACATGTATGGGAACTACCGAGTGACCCCCTTAAGCCTTGGCGTGAAAGTTGGTGATGCGCCATTTATGCATGACAAAACAAACAAATTAATTATGAATGATCATTAACTGTTTGGGTTATGAGAATGTTGCTATTTCAGTTCCAATTGCCGCGGGATAACATTTATTAATTTAGATGAATAGGTCGTAATTAATGAAGAGTGCATTAACTTGTACGGGATATTCCTATTTCATTAGTCAAAGACATCGGAGTTAATGTACGCTGGGATATTTTTAGTCACATGGCGTGTTAGTCGACAATATAAACAACATTCTGCCTTACTGCATTTCATTGACAAATGTAACTTAATCTTGGTTGTCCATGCGTTTCAAACATTTTGTGTGGAAAAAATTCTAAGCTTTTTGTTAAATTTATTCACGATCTTGGTATATGTGTCAATTAAGTGTTCAACAAATTATTATGAACTGCAAAGAAATGAACGAAATGTGCATACACATTTCAAAACATTTCCTAGAGCATACACAAATTATTAAAATACATATTTCTCAAAACATCGATAACTGACCAATTTGTTGAACAAGATATGGGCATGCACATCATTTGTAATGGCAGTCCATTAATGTAAATGATTATTATCAAAATCTCGTCATTGTAAAAAGTATGCCACAATTATTACCAGACTAACCATCTTCGATACAATTGTGTGCTTAAGAATGTACGGTGAATTAAAAAGAATTATTTTGGGCATACAGTAAAAACCTGTTAAGAGTGACATCCAAAAAAATGCTATGCTGGTCACTGTACACAGGTGGACACTATACAAAGACCGCCTGAATTAAATTAAAATAATAAACATGTACAGCGCACTTATACATGTAGACTGTAATACACGGAGTAAGAAACCACTAAACCAAAAAAGTACAGAATCATCATGTCCAAGGGTTAAAGCAAGATGTAACGTGACTTATCTGTTATCTGGTCACATTTTAAGGTACATTGGCAATGCAAAAATTGCAAAAAAGGCAACACTCACTGGTCACTGCACACAATAGATAAGTGGTCACCGGTCACTATACAGAGATTTTTTATGAAGGAAATGTACACTAGAAAAAACAATACCCTAAAAAGTGGTCAACATAAACAGGTGGTCACCATTCAAAAGTGGTCACTTTCCCAGGTTTTACTGTATATATTTCGGAGAATCTCGCATATGTCTCATAAATCAGAAAAAAAATCTAGTACAAGTAAGTGACCTTCTTGGAATTGTCCGTCTGTCCCACTCGAAAATCCGCGCACATAACTTATTGATTTTTTAATGATATAGCATCGTAAAATGCGTTCGCAGATATATCTATTTGTGAGCGTTAAAATTCGGTCTCTCGACTACCACAATAAAGCAGCTTTTATCCAGTATGTCGCTGAGGGACTTTCGTGCCATGAATTATTGAGCGAGCAACTCAGGCAATTTTTCACGCGAACCCTATCATATGCATAATGATCATCGTGGCTGCAATTAACTACAACTCAGAGGCCAAGCATGAACACCCATTTAATTGATGCCAATCTCAACCAAGTTCCTAAATAGAGAGACAATTTGGAGACCGCCAAGACAGTGCAGCTTAATTATGCCTTAATTGCTATCAGATACCAATAATTAACAGTCCACCAAGGGTTTGGGGAAGGCCATACTTCCAGTTTCCAAAGAACCCATATTGGTCCACATTTCAATCCTACTCGCGTCTATAAACTTGAAGTATGTAGTGCATAACTTGCTTACGCTGAGATGCCATAATCTTAGCTAATAACTCGAGAGGGATTGTTTTAACAAGTGCGAGAATGTGCAGCTCAGACCACAGAATTCGTCGATGACAATGCTGGCGAGACAAATCCTGCTCATAATGACGTCATTCGAGGATTCCTATCGTGGGAAAAAATTGGTAGCCAAGCTCGGGTTGCTTGCAAGAAGATAAAAGATGCGTCAGATAAAAGAAAGATGACAAAAACTAACGAGAAATGCAACATCTAAAAAACCAAAAGCAGGGTGGCCACAAAATTTTCATTTTCAATTTTCATTTTCAAATCCAAAATCCCTGACCAAAAATTACTCGTTAATGCATGTCAATTTTTTTGTCATAATGAAAAATAAAATAACAATTGCAATGAGAAGCTTGGCAAAATACTAGATTTTGTTACCAGTCTAGCTGAAGAGGATTGGGGATGGAGCTGCTAGCAGACTGAGTGCATCACTGCATGGAAAGCATTTTGCTTTTATTTGGGAAAATTTCCCTGACCAATCACATTTCCCTGACTTCCCTGACCTGTGGCCACCCTGCAAAAGGCATATTCTTGCATTAAAATTTTTTAAACTGCACAACCTTTACGTTTTAGTGGAACGGCCCTCACATGCGGAAGACAGCGTTTTTGCCAAGGCTTGATTTTTCAAGACGTCAAATTGCAGTCCTTGACAAGTTGACTAATGGAAGTGAACCTTATTTCTCTGGAGAACCAGCTAGGAAAGTACCACATCACTTCCTAATCGCGTGCATACGTTCATCCATCCTTTCAACGGCCGGCATCTTAACGCTTCAATCACGTGGTTGAACCCACTACGTTTTAAAAAAAACATGTCTTTTAAAGTTCGAACCCAAACCTTAATGTTATCTTTGATGATTGGATTCAACGACCCGGCAGGTTTGAAATGGTAAAACGAACGATCTATCAATTAAACGATACTTTGAAAAAAAAAAGCAATTACACAGATAATAAAGTTGATGTTCTAAACGAATCAGTCTCACGTCGTCATAACAACCGTCCATTGCAAATCTCGAATATCGCAGATTTGTGATAGTTTTCTCAGCTTTTGAGCAGCAGGACACCTTGAAAATTTGGACGACTGCCTGCTTCGAGCAGTTTGGCATAATTCCATCAGAGATCATCAAAGTAATAACAAAAACCCTGTCTAACTTAAGCATAGGACATTTTTCTCATAGTGTACCCATCATTTTTGAGATTCCGTACGAGAAACAATTTAAACATGGAAAAATGGGTGGAAAAATACATAACTGAAATAAAAACAATTCTGGCAAGCCATGCATGCAAACATTAAAAAGGTAATTAGTGTCGGCACTTGTTGGTTGTCATTATGTTTGCGAGGACTTTAATCCACATGTTAAGATTCGCAAAAGTCGTATACAGTATGTCTTAGCAAATCGCATGAAAAATACATATTTCTGCATTTTATGGAATAGACAAGATCGAGGAAAGATTTTTTTTTTAGTTCATGCAGGCACAGGCATTGCGAAATAATTTAATTAACAGGCGGTTAGTACATGCATTTTTACACAGTTTTAATTACAACATGCACCGACTTATTGAAAGTTCATGGTTGCAATTAGGAATTTTCCAGCATGACTTATCCGCTAGTTTTTAGGCTGGTTGGGTAATTAATCTTCCTCGAAATGACCACACGTGCTGGACGTCAGGTGGTCCAACGTGAAATATGTAAGATTTATGCGGCCTTCGCCTTAATTTCAGGATAAATTTTAACTGCCTCCGATGCGGAAATAGACGTTAAGCTACGGTTTGCGAGTGCACTTTTTCGTATATTTCAATTTTAAGAGCCAGAAGACGCGGAATTACGCGTGTCCGATTTCAAATAATCCGGGTTCAACTGCTACCTAGGCGCATTAGCGTACGCACTTGAAGCTATTAATGCAAATTATTTACGAGCCGGGTATCTACGTGTTATCGTGTTCAATTTGCGTAAAGCCCTAATATTTCCAAAGCTCAGCTAGAATTTATTGGACAAGAAGAGTTTTACGACTTTGTGACGCACGCTGCAAATCGATCGGAAACTATATGCTCATCGTGGTGGTGAAAAAACCCGCGGAGGAATACTGCGAAAATAACGCGGAAGTCACGTGTGCAAAACCGACACACTAATAAAACATTAACTCAATTATAGGCTATCGCTGTTTTGAAATCAATTAATGCATTTCTTTTGCATAGGTATTAAACTTCACGACTAGCAAAAGTGCCATTCATGAAACTTCTACTTCCGAGTACCCTGCACTATTATAGACAACTCACAAGCACAAAAGGAAACATTCAATTCAATTCAACTCAGTACCCTACAGTCAGCAATTAAATGCTATGTAGTAGGGGAGGGGGGTCAAGCCCATTTTTAGGAGAAAGCTCCTACATTATTTGCGACTTAATCATCATTGTAAAATTGAACTCGAGTTA
>JAQGBX010008410.1:0-10555 GCA_034698745.1 Megaphyllum sjaelandicum
ACTACAAGAATAAATAGAATCTGCTATTACTGGAGAACAATCGTGAGTAACTGAAATCAATCGATGAACTAATTTGGCCAAGATTTGAGTGGATTCAAATCAGCAAATCCAAGCTGTACTTGTTCATCACCTGGAGAATAAAGTGCGTTATTGCTCCAGTATTGTTTCTGCTTTTGAGTTGAACTTAGCAGCTATCATCTAACGTTATTCTACAAACGCGCTCTCGATTATTCTAATTGGTTGGTCTGCAACAAAGATACACGTTTACTTAATTTAACCTCTGTTTGGCCCGGACTTAAATCTGCGAAATCAACAAGTCCAGATATTCGGCCAGTAGCTGACGGCACTTTGTGTTGCCGCAGACTGAGCGGATGCTGCCTACGGGTCCGGCGGTTGCTTCTCCTCGAAGGTGGGCAGACGTGTCCGTGTCAACTAGCCGTCGCCCGGCGATGTCCATGAGGAGCCAGAACTTAGCCAGGAAGTCTGACCCAGTGATTGGCTGGGACACCGAAGCGATGATGAACGGCCACGCGAGGATCCGTCCCAGTCCCAGGTCAAGCAAGAGAAGCCGTACCTTGCACGTCGCGATGGCCGTGTTGTTCGTGGCGAACAAGTGAAGCTTGTCCAGGGGTCTGCCTGTAACCTCCGCCGTCGGAGGAATGACCGACACGTCTGCGCCAGTGTCTACGAGGAAACGTATCCCTGTGCCCGGGTCCGTTACGGTCAGCCGAGTCGTGGTTGGGCCGCCGTCGCTCACTTCGGCGATCGACGGCCGCGCTTTTTCCGAATCGAAGTCACATAGTTGCCGGCAATGTTGGGCGCAAGATCCGTGTTTCCGATGGTACCAGCAGTAGCTGCTGCTTCCATTCTCGTATTCCGGCGTGCAAGATCGTCGGCGCGCCTGTCTTTGTGGGCGGTATGCGGCTTGCGGCCTACTGTCCTGCGCCCGTATCACGCTGACGGCATCGATCAGTTTAGCGATGGAGGCACGGATTGCGGCTAACTCCCGGTTGGCGGGCGCTGCGGTCGATGTGCTGGTGCCACCGGCTGGGTCCTCCACCACGGCGATGGACTGGAATGTGTCCTTTGCGCTGGTGCAAACGCAGTCTGCAGTTTTTGCGAGTTCTTCGAGCTTGTCCCTGGAGGCGGCGAGTACCGCTCGAGCGGTTGCTGGTAGGCACTGAAGCCACAAGTCTTTTAGGAGTCCATCGCCGATCTTTGGACAGGCCAGGCCGCGCATCTCGCGGAGAGGTTCCGAAGGTCGCTTGTTTCCTAGGGCCACCTCGTGGAGCAAGGTATGGTGGCGCTCGGATTCCGGGACCGTGAACCGCTCGATCATGCAGGCCGTGCTCCGGTAGATCTGGTAGATCCGGCAGGCGTCACCTGCGGATGATGCACAGGGGATCGAACGAACGCATGGGCAACGTTTTTTGGGTCACAACAATTACTTCCGACTGCACTGGCTAGCTCAGGCTAGCCAGTGCTCTGCCCTGGTGTTGACAAGTGAAATTTGTTATCCTCAAGTCGGGGGTAGCATGACTTGTGCCGATAACGTCTACTTTTCGTATTATGCTCAAGGGGCAATGCCAGGGAGTGGAGAGCGCCTGCGGGTGCCACACGTAAATTCCCCCCTTCTCCCCCCAATTCCGGAGAAGGGAGTTAACTTGTTTAGTGTTTTGACCCTTGTTCTTTTGTGGGCACGTGTTATTCTTTCTTATATTTTATATTTATTGTTTTGTCCAGATCCTAACTTTATGCTTATTGTTTGCTACTTTTTATTCTGGTCACAATTTGTTTCCTTGTATAGTTAGGATCTTATGTTAGGTTTTGCTATGTCTTTGGGTGCCACAGTATATTTCTTTTTCATTTTGCACCCATACCTAGAAAGTTAGGAGTGGTGGCACTGTCATCACCTTTTGTTTTGTTTTGCACCTGAGTGTAGTTGCCCCTCCCCTTTTTTCTCAGGTGCCATCTTGCTTTTGTTTGTTTTCTTCACTTGAGCTGCTGTTGCTGTATCAAGCAACACCTTACCAGTTGATGATGAATGCCTTATGTGATATTAATTATATTGTACCACAACTGGACACAATGGACAGAACAAGAATAAAACAAATGCCTTTATTCTAAGTAAGCATCAGTTTGATTTATGTCATTACTATTTTTGCCCAGCAACCACAACACTTCCTCTGCACCCCTCTGCTACCAACAGCACGAGGGTGTGCGCCCACTGCCGGAAAAGGTCACGGCCATCCGGGAGTTCCCTAAACCTGTAGAAATTAAGGACTTGCATCGCTTCCTTGCAATGCTTAACTTCTACTGCCGCTTCATCCCTCACACGGCTGAACATCAAGCTGTCCTTCACGAATACTTAAGGGACAGCAAGAAGAACGACCGCTGCCCCATCGCGTGGACTCCGGAGGCCAGGGCCGCATTCGTCACGTGCAAGCAGGACCTGGCAAACGCAGCCACATTGGCACACCCTTCGGCAAAAGAACATCTCGCCCTGATGGTCGACGCATCAGAGCTGGCTGTAGGTGCGGTACTACAGCAGCTCAACGACGGGGTCTGGCAGCCTCTCGCCTTTTTCTCGCGCAAGCTTTTGTCAGCGAAGCGCAACTACAGTGCGTACGATCGCGAACTTCTGGAAGCATACGCAGCGGTCAAGCATTTCCGGCACATGGTAGAGGGACGTGCCTTTACCCTCTACACGGACCATGAGCCGCTGACCTTCGCGTTCTCCCAGCTTTCAGACCGCTCTTTGCCGCGCCAACTGCTACACCTGGACTACCTGGGTCAATTCACGACCGACATCAGGCATGTCCAGGGCGAGAAGAACGTGGTTGCCAACACCCTCTCACGCATCGCGGCCATCACTCGACCGGAGCCCATCAACTTTGCACGCATGGCCGAGGCCCAGGAGACCGACGAGAATCTCCAGGCCTTTCTTCAGGATCCTGCCTCCACATCTCTGGACATCCGCTTTTTGCCCGTGTCCGGAAGTACGCGGCCCCTGTACTGCGACGTCTCGCTGCAGGTGAACCGTCCGTTCGTTCCACGCTCATTTCGTGCACAGGTATTTCGCAACCTGCACGGGCTGTCGCACCCTGAAATCCGAACCACCATGAAGCTCATCACCGGCCGTTTCGTGTGGCCCGCAGTCAAGGCAGACTGCACCGCATGGACGCCCTGTGCAACCAGTGCCAGCGATCGAAGATATCACGGCACACCAACGACGCTTTGGATTCCTTCCCGCTGCCGGACTATTGCTTCGAACATGTCCACATCGACATCGTCGGACCTCTCCCGCCGTCACAGGGCTACACGTACGCCCTCACCTGCGTCGAGCGTTTCACCAGGTGGCCAGAGGTCTTCCCTATCGAGGACATGACCGCGGAAACGGTGGCCCGCGCCTTCATCGGGGGATGGGTCTCACGCTTCTGGGCACCCGCCCGTATCACTTCAGACCAGGGTCGGCAGTTCGAGTCCGGTCTTTTCGCGTCGTTGGCAGCACTGCTGGGCGCGGAACGGATTCGCACGACGCCTTATCATCCGGCTGCGAATGGAATGGTGGAACGCTTCCACCTTCAACTCAAGGCGTCCATCGAGTGTCACGCGACAGAACGATGGGTCGACGTTCTCCCCATCGTTCTGCTCGGGCTCCGGACAGTAGTCAAGGAGGACCTGGGAGTCTCCGTCGCAGAGATGGTCTACGGCACCACACTGCGACTCCCCGGCGAATTCTTCGAGCCCGGCACGGTCGCGGTCCACCCTGCTAACTTCGCCAGTCAACTTCGCGAGCGAATAAAGCGCCTGCGGCTAACACCGGGTACGACGCACGGGCACACGCCCGTCTACATTCCCGCAAATCTGGCGACAGCGACGCACGTGTTTGTACGGCACGACGCCATCCGCCAACCGCTCCAGCAACTCTACGACAGTCCGTTCGAAGTCCTGTCTCAGCAGGGGAGAACTTACACCCTGCTGGTTCGGGGCAAGTGCCCAACCATCGGGACGGACCGTCTTAAGCCAGCATTCCAGGGACTAGACACCGCGGATGATGCGGCCAACGCCCAGCGACCAAGACCGGCTCCGCCGCAACCAGCTCCGCCGGCGCCGATTCCTACACAAGGAACTGCGCCACGCAGTGCAACCTCAGCAAGGACAGCCGCACCAACCAATGCAACGCAGCTGGCACAGTCGCGTTTTCCAGTCCTCCCACCTCGACGACGGTCTCCCTCGCCGGTCGTCACGCGCTACAGCCGACTCGTTACGGTAAACCGTCGTTACTGTAACGTTGTCACTGGTGGGGGAGTACTGTAGCGACCACGTGGCAACCTGAAAACGTTGCCCGTGCGTTTTTCGATCCCCTGTGCGTCACCCGCATGTGACGCATCCTGGGGATCGAACGCGTCATAACGATACCCTAAAGACCGGGTATAAAGGTCGGCCTCTGACCTTTACCCGGTCTTCTCGTTTTCGACCTCCAGTACGGACGCACGCGCGTCCTAGACCTCGGAACAAGCGACCTAGCACGCGCTAGGCCTTGTTCGCATCAACATCGTTTTTTCGCCCGGCCACGAGGCCACAGTTTTAATCTTTCGATTTTTTTCCGTTTACAATTCGTCGCATTAACATTAATCAGTTTTCTCACTTTGTAAATTATTGTAAATAAACCTTATTTAATCTACGCAACGCTTCGCCGTAGTCTGTCACCGAAAACGCTAAAAATGGATTTTACAATTTGCTCATTTGACGTGTGCTGACGAGGACACCTTAAAAATTTGTATTGAGAACACTTCCAAAAAGTGACATCTTTTAAAAAAAATTCTCTTTAAAAACGTTTAGCCAACATATTATCACTTTTTTGTGACATGACATGATGACAAACTGTCAAACCATGGTTCAATCATTCACTTGAGTCTGTGTTAAATGAAAGATACCAAAATTAAATCCTTTATATAATTGCTGTTTTTTTGCTAAAGGTCAGTAAAGTTATGTAGGTGACATTTTTGTCAAACGACCTTTGTGTCGTCGATCTTTATGTTTGGCGGCCATATTGCAACCAGACCTTGTTTCGATGCGACCTTGTTACCTAACGACCTTTTTGATGTGCGACCTTATGTCCGCCTATCAATTGACCGGCCACCTTTCACCGGCGACCTTTTGTCCGCACCCCATAATTAAAAGGTGTTCTCTTTGGATTGCTAGTTCATTAAATGGTTTAATGAGATTTTCTATGCGACATGAAAAATGTTCATTGCCTATTGCAGTCCCCTTTTTCAGTTTAAATTTAAAATTCTATATCTTAATATAAATAATCAAGCTTTTGTTTAAAATTTATAAAATTCTATTTTTATTCTTTGATCAAAAACGTACTAATTCTAATGAGGTATCTTTTTAAATTGAACAGTCTGATCCAAGAAGCCTTCGTAAAGTTACTTGAATGTAAAAAAATTGCAAGGGGATATGTACGTATTTTTTGGGAGGACATTTGCCTTAATAAAAAAAGTTCATAAGAAAGTTTACAGTTTTCTTCTATGTATGGCTCTTCTAAAGGGAAACATGTAATTTTTTTATCTAAATGTAAATCCAAGTACAGAAATGCTATACCCGCACAAACACTTTCCATTCAATTATCCCTATTCCAGTGTATATGTTTTATGATGTGGAGAAAAAGGTGTTACTCCCTCGTTGCTCGTTTTTTTTTATTTTCTATTATTAGAGTGATGATCTATACCAGCATGGATAATATACAAATAAAATAATAAGGACCCATTCAAAAATGAAGTCCTCAAAATTTGCGAAAAATTGCACTCACCCCTATATCATCTACACTGCCTGGCCATAATTCCTGAACCCTGCATCTTAGTATCAGGTTGGGCCTAATTTTGCCCTCAAAACTATATTCATTTGCCGTTGCATTGATTCCACCAGATTTTGCAACACTTTTACATCAAGAGATAACCATTTAATATAAATAAGTTCCTCCAAAGCAGCTAGGTTTAAAGGTGGTGTGGTCTCCTTGTGGATGAGCCGCTCAATAGCATCCCAGAGATTCTCAATTGGATTGAGATCTGGGCTTTGGGGTGGCCAATTCATGTGTGAAAAAGTCCATCTTGTTCATCAAACTAGTCCTGGAAAATCTTAGATCTGTAAACCCTGGCATTATCGTCCTGGAAAATGCCATCACCTTCTGGATTGAAGTTGTCCATTGTTGCCATAACATGTGTGTTTAACAATTCCAAATAGTGTACAGCCTTCATTGGGTTGTGCACTGTAGCTAATGGACCAAGTCAAAACCAGCAAAACATCCCCCAAACCATCATGCTGCCGCCAGCAGCCTGAACAGTTGCAGTGATACAGTCTAAGTTGAGCGATTCATGTGGCTTTTTTAACACATTGGCATCCATCCCAGAAAAACAATGTGAAACGTTATTCTTCAGACCAGTTACACTTTTTTCCAGTCCTAAATATTTCAGTTCTCATGGTCTTTTGCAAATTTTAGGCGTTTCATTCTGTTGGTTGCTGTTACCAGGAGCTTTCTTGTGGATACACAACTTCATAATTGCATATAGAGCAGTTTACGTCTCACAGTGCATATGCTTATGTTTGTACATGTATGGTTATGCAAATTCACTAGCTGCTGTGATGATAGGCGGCGGTTTTTCTTCACCATTCTCTTTAAACTGCGCCTGTCCCTTTCTGTCAGCTGTTTCTTTGGACCTCTGTTTCCGACAGTAAACGGGTTTTTCCTTGACTTTGCCACTCTGCCCAGATTCGTTTCATACTTGCTTGTGAAATGCCAACAGATCGTGCAATGTCATTTACTAATATTCCATGCTACCGAGCACCAACAACTCGTCCAAGATCAAACTCGCTAATCGGGTTTCCTTTCTGCTTGACAGCATTAGTTGCCATGATTTAATTTAGCAAAAAATACTCTGCATCTATCCCTTTATAAGTAACACATTAAATGAGGACATAATTATGTTAGTTGTATGCACTATTTCGTAATTATATGGAATCCAAGGATGACTATATAATGAATGCAAGGGCTCAGGAATTATGGCCAGGCAAAGTATCTGCATTGTGTCCAGTCAATCAGGACCCCTTTCCCCATTCAGAAGTCCGAAACTTTAAACAAAAAATTGTATTAGGAAAATTACATTTGCAAATTTGTCCTCGGTAAACGAAAATTTTGAACTCTGAAAAGGTTGAAAAATTGTGCCAATTTGTCCTCAGAATCTGTTAAAAATTCTACAAATCATTGACTCGAAAACAATCCAAAATGTTTAAGATTTGTAAGCTACTTGAGGAAACGTGGAGAATGTGGCACATTTTCCTTAGGAGAACTTTGACATTTTTGAAAATTTTTCTTTGAGAAAGCGTCAAAAAATTTGGAAAGATGACCTCGGAAAAAAATACAATTTTACGAGTTATGCTAGAGTTATTGTTGAGGCAAACTCTTCAAACTTAATTTCACAATAATTGTGGAGCTGGCTCCTGACCAACCCTGGATTCATTTTGTAGTTGTTCATCTCCAAATACAGTCTGTTGGTTCTCTTGTTGTTTGCTAATCACAGCTTTGAAGAAAAATGCGTTTCTGCATACAAGTGCTTAGGCCTAGCACTTGTGTAACGTGAGGTCAAGTCCAAAACAGTTTTTCTCATTAATAAACTTAGCAAACTAGTCACAAACGACTTTAAAAGTAAACACACGTTTTATTTACAGTTAAGTAAACTCGAAATATTTCGTTTCTTAACATAAAGCATTAAAACAAAACTTTCATTTACCTTATACATAAAAACGTGTGCATCCAGTTCAAAAACATTTCAAGAGAGAGAGTTCAAAAAGGGTCTACCCTTTGAACACACAGGGGCTCTAGTTTGACATCATTGATGACGTCAAAAACGCCTTATCATGGGTTCTGACAGCTATGGCGCTCACCTAAATGGACTTAGCTGCTCCTGCTGTCCAGCAGGTGGCCCACGCGTTTTGAGCGCCAAAATTCAAATTCTCCAGGAGCATGCAAAGCATCTCCCAAATGTTGCGCTTCGTTTGGTGGTCAGTGGGCAGTTAAGTTTTTCGACTATCCACTGGTCTCCAAACGCGTCCTGAAAGAAAGCAATTTGGCATCTAAACAGTAATGACAAAATGAATGCACACAAGTCAACAAATGGTTGTTCTCCTACCCAACTAAAGTGACATCTCAAGAGCACAGAAAACATGATTTACCGTCATGCACCTTGTCACCATAGCCATCAGAGTTGAACCCAAAAATAAACAACTAAACACACAAACACAGTTGAAAGGTAAAACCATGCAATCAAGCAAATGCAAATACATAACAGAATGCCGTGCTGGGAAGGTGGGCGAGCACGCACCAAGGGACCAAGCCTTGGTCAATCCCTTAGTGGGGGAAACTTTGAGTATCCTCAACAGTTATTTATGCTAGAGTTAGCTATGCTAGTTAAATTTTTTCATATTTGTTTTAGGAAAATTTAAGTTTGCAAACTGATCCTGTTCTTTCAAGTTGTCTGACCTTTTCAGGACTGGAGGTACCATGTTTACTCACTTTTACAATTTATAAACATAACCTATGCGACATTGGCTCAATTTCCCGTTTACTTTGTGAACTGGTTTTATTTGGCACTTTTCTATCGATTTGACGTCTGAGTTGGTCATACCCCTCTCCCTCCCTGTCCACATTGTGTCCGTCGTGACTCAATTAATCACCATTACATGAGGACGTCATTTTTTAATGGCCCCTAAAAGAGCAAAGGGAGAAGTGGAGTAATACTTTGGCATTAGCTTTACGAATAGTATTTTGATAATCGTATATTTTTTGATGGAATTGTTATAAACCAATTAACGTGTTGATTTTGCACACTTTAGTAAAGCTTCTGTGTAGAATACCCATGGGAAACATCTTCAAGTGGTCGGAAACAATAACGAATTTTAAAACAAATACACGACCAAAAAACGCAAGTTAATTTTGTGTGCAACGTTTCGATGCTATGCGTCTTTATTCAAGCCTAGATTAAAACTACAAAATGTGCATAAATATGTCAGTTAAATAACCATACATACTCGTTATTTATTGCTACATTACAGTTACAATTAATTAAAGTTAGAACAAGTTAAATCACCTAGGACCAACGATATACAAATAAGATACAATTTTTGGTACAAAATTTCAGTTAATTAAGCATAGAAAATTGAAAAAAACGCTTACCCTAACAATTGCAGGCAAAACCCGAAATTGTACTACTCCAAGTCAGCCAAAGACAGCAGACCATTCAGGAAGACCCTGGACCCCACGTGTATGTTCTTCACGGTCTCCATTTCTCCATTGGTGATTTAACTTGTTTTAACTTTAATTAATTGTAACTGTAATGTTTCAACTGACAATTTTATGCACATTTTCTCGTTTTAATCTAGGCTTGAATAAAACGCCAAAATGTTGCACACAAAATTAACTTGTGTTTCTTGGTCGTGTGTTGGTTTTAAAATTCGTAGAATACCCATATTATGCGTTTTTATCTTCTATGCCAATATTATCACACTTTTTTTTTAGATAAAATCACTGAGCCTCCGCAAAATACACATGCCGATACTATTGCGCTGGCGTTTCCCGTCATTCAAACTGGCAGTCCTATAAATTAAACTTTCCATCCACAGGCACTTCACTTGTCAGGTTTTTTGTCACTCATTTGTGATAGTAAAAAAAATTGGTGTTTTCTGTACACGATTAGTGCGATTGCAATGCTATGGGGTAGTCGGACCAAAATTTTACGATTCCTACAGTGCTCAACATAACTGATGGAACACCAGTAAAACTGCAGAAATTGGCAAAATAAATAATTTTTAAACATGTTTGTCTATATTAACATTTAATTTGAGCATACAATGACAATTTTCTTACATTATCTATTTTCTTTACAAAAATAACGGGAAATTGAAGATGTCTGCAACATAAGAGATGGGACACTTTTAAAAAACTTGAAATATTTCGTAAAGTATGTATTACAATTTTGACGACTAATATTATATTTAATTAGAGTCATATTTAACCCGTATTTTTAATGAAATTAGCTAAAATTTTTATAGACTAGAATGTACCCTAATGAAGTAACTGTCATCATCTAAGACGCGTATCTATCATCTTTAATCAAAATGAAGCAGATGTCAATCATCAAAAAATAAGGAAAATCCAAAAATTAATGCTTCTGAAATTTTCAAAACAGACCAAGACTTTGAAAAAACAACTCTGTATCCTTAAGAGGCTCTACCAGTGATCCAAAGTTAATGGGAGTTTTTTCAGAGATAAAATTAGCAGTTCCACTTAATATTTTTGGGATTTTTTTTTATTTTCTAGGCATTAATTGATATTAGCTAGCTAGTGGGATCATAAAGTTTTAAATTTTCCAACCCATATATTTTAAATTAATTAAAAACTTTATTTCTTACTGTTTTCATTAATGTTAACTGGCGGCGCCACCAGTCTCTTGGTTAACTGAAAAGCTGAAAATTTGAATTTTGATGCCGAATGTTA
>JAQGBX010008411.1:0-10553 GCA_034698745.1 Megaphyllum sjaelandicum
TCGCGTTTTCCGAGGACGAAATTGCGAAATTTCTCGCGTTTTCCGAGGACGAAATTGCGAAATTTCTCGCGTTTTCCGAGGACGAAATTGCGAAATTTCTCGCGTTTTCCCGAGGACGAAATTGCGAAATTTCTCGCGTTTTCCGAGGACGAAATTGCGAAATTTTGCACGTTTTCCATGTACGTGTTTCGCCGAGGCCCTCGAGTAAACTAAGCTAAAACACGTTTGTTTCGCAACTGTTGTTTCCGTTGCGTATAGTTTCCACGTTTCACGGTCTTGTTTTATTTTTCAGGAACGCGAGACCCAGCTCGCGAACATGATACTGATGAGCCAGCTGGCGCTCTATCGGCAGGTGTGTCAGGAATGCAACGGTCATAGAAGGAGGACCGATCATTCGGACGAAGCGGTGAGTGATCTCGGGCCGAATCGATTGTCCGGTGTGTCACACGTGCTGCATGGCCGAGGGTTTGGAAATATCTGAGGTGCTGGACGTAAGTTTTCACGTGTTGGTTCCTTTCGTTCTTCCAGAGTTCCTTTCAGGACTCTGCGGTTAACGCGGAGCAGCAGTCCCTGGGCCAGGACAGTACGGCGGCCAGCGACGTGAGCTGGGAGCAGGTGGACGAGAAGGAGACGTGGCCCACGCTCTGGGTCCCCGACCACGCCGTCAATCGGTGTACGAGATGTGATTTAGAGTTCAGCATGGTGCGGCGAAAGCATCACTGTAGGTAATGACCGTTAGCTTTTCGGATTTGCGGAGCTGGTCGCGCGGCGGTCGATGTCACGGGCGGTCAAGAGTTGCTGGGACGAGGGGGGTTTGCCCGCAACCCGTATAAGTTGTCTTTGTCATTGCGAGAAGTGGAATTTGGACGAGTTGGCAAGGGCAAATTGCAAAATTTTCAACCTTTTCCGGTGCAACTTTTCAGCAGTTCCTAGGACAAATTTGCTAAAATTTCCAATTTTTAATTGCAAAGTTTTCAACCTTTTCCGGTGCAACTTTTCAGCAATTCCTAGGACAAATTTGCTAAAATTTCCAATTTTTTTCGAGCACAAATTTACGAAATTTTCCGCTTTTTTAATGAAGACAAACGTGTAACATTTTTTTTTGCAAATTTCAGAAAACAAACTTGCGAAACTTCTGAACATTTCCAAATTTATCCAAGTTCTCAGTGAAAATGTTTAAGAATTCTATGTGATTAGTAAGTTTTGCGAGATATTGAGGCGGAACACGATTTTCAAAATCGTGGCGATGACATTGCGGGGTTCTCCCAGACCTGGAAAAGTCGAGCAACTTGAAAATGTCCAGAAAAGTCAGGAAAGAATGACTTGTTTTGAAAAAGTCAGGGAAATTGATTGTAGTAAGGGCTCATTTGAAAACTTACATTTTCCTAGCCCAAACTTGCAAGAGCTTCCGAGTTCAAATTTGCAAAGTTTTCCACGTTTTCTAAGTACGAATTATCAAAATTTTCTCGGTTTTCCGAGGACAAATTATCCAAATTTTAAACGTTTTCAGAATGCAAAATAATCAAATTTTCAATAATTATTCAGGGAATTTTTTTTCCAAAACCAGGAAAAGTCAGGGTAATTGGAAATGAAATTTCTGGGAGAAGGGTGCTGCTTGTTCGTACAGTAAGCTAGAACGTATGATGAGTGGAACTTGTCTGCTGTGAGTTCAGAGGGACGTCCTCGCAACCCGTAGCGCCCCCCTTTCCCCCGTCGTCCTCGGCCACCGCCGCGTCCTTTTCGACATCGCCCGCCGGCAGGGATCGCATTTCTCAGTTCGTCAGCGTGCACGCCGCTTACGCTCCTGTTTGTGTACGTTGATCGATGTCGTTAGGTTAGTTTCGGTAAGGTGCGGTGGATCTATCGGCTAGGAGCGAGCGATCTAGAGATTAAGAGGAGAGCGTCCGCCGCCGAAAACATCAACCGCGCCACCGGACGTCTTTGCCGCCCGACTTTCTCACCCGCCAACACGTTTGTGTTTCCCAATCCGCGTAGGAGCTGTGGCAAGATCTTCTGCGGCGATTGCTCCGCCCGAGAGGTTCCCATCCCCGAAGAACAGCTGTACGAGCCCGTTAGGGTCTGTGACAATTGCTACGGAGAACTGCAAAACCACCGGCCGCTTCCAGCCGTCGACTGCAAGTGCAACGGGACTGTCGCGAGCCCAGAGTCCGCCGTAAACTGACTTTTTTCCACATACCCTTTCCTCAATTCCTCTTCCTATTATCCGCCCGACATTGTTCTCCACCACCTGAGATGACATCTTCCTCTCTTCGAGTTCCTCTTTCCCCGCGATGACCGTTTCGACTTCAGTTCTCCCCCTGCGATGACTCTTTTTACTCTTCACACCATGACCCGTATTTTCTCCTTCCTCTTCCCGATGACCGCTTCATCTTCGGCATTGATCAGTGTCGCTTCCCTTCCCTTTCAGGAATTGGCCAATTCCTTTGCAGGATGTTGGCCAACTCCACTCGGGCGTTTCTAGATTCCTCTTCGGGGGGCATTGGCCAACTCCTCTTTCCCAAATGACCAGTTCCTCTGCAGCATTGATAAGTTAAGACTTTAAGGGATTGGCCAATTCCTCTTGAGGTTTTGATCAATTTCTGTTTAGGACCTCCTTTGGAGGCGTTGGCTAAAGTCCTCTTCGGGGGCTTTGGCAGATTCTTCCTTTGGAGGCGTTGGCTAAAGTCCTTTTCGGGGGCTTTGGCAGATTTCTCCTTTAGAGGCGTTGGCTAAAGTCCTCTTCAGGTGTTGACCAATTTCAGAAGGGGATGACCATTCAATGACCATGTCCCTATTCCCTCAAATTCCCATTCCTATCCAAGCTTCAGTAACTTCCTCTCAAGGCATTGATCGTCACAACTTCACTTCCCTTTCCGGGATTGGCCAATTCCTCTCCGGGAGCTGACCAGTTCCGGAAGGGAATGGCCATTAAATGATCCTTTCCCCATTCCCTCAAATTACCGTTCTGATTCAGGCTTCAGTAACTTCATCTTCCTTCGTTGACCGTTTCGTCCTCCAGCATTGACCGCTTCCCTCACTTCCTTTCCTGAACTAGCTTAAAACGGGCGCCGCACGCACCTCCGGATCCTTCGCATTCGCTTCGTGCTCCGCCAACATTTTATCGATCCTCGAGGTGTCTCTTCTCGCGGCCATGGCAAAGTCCGGAGTCTCTCCGGCCATCGCTTCTAATGACAATGGACTGTGTGAGCGGGATCGCAGGTTTTGATCGGCCGTCGGAGGACCCGGCTCACGTCAAGAACGAAGAAGTTGAGGTTTTATTGTGACACTTGGGTCTTTGCGAGGATTCCTCCGATCTTTTTTAGGCCGAACTAGGATTTTTCAAAAAAAAAAAAGAGATCGAATTTAAATAATGATTTTTAAACATATCGAAAAGAACACCCGAAAAGTAAACTACGTTCAAAATGTACAAAAAAACAAACGTAAGTTTAGATTTTAAAAACAAAATGTGAAATCAAACAATTTTTAACACACTAAAAGTAAACTACGTTCAAAATTTAACAAAAAAGAAACGATTTTCAAAAATGTTAAACATAAACTAAGTTTTAGTCGTACACCCGAATTCAAAATTTAAAACACAAACTTAAGTTTAGATTTTTGAAGAAAAAGTGAAAAGAAACGATTTTCCAAAATGTTAAACAGAATGTACTTTTTAGATCGTGAAAAGGTAACAAAGATTTAGTTCAAAAATTTTAAAACGAGAATAAATTATAAATTCATGTAAATTTTAACCGTTGACTCGACTCGCGGTCATAAGTTTGGATTAAAATTTCTAAGAAAATAACTTTTAAACTGTAAGAAAAAGCCGGTGGTTCCCTCGCAAAAATCTCGAGCACGAGTTCCCGGTTTTTTAATAAGTTTCTGTTCTCTCCTTCTCGTTCTCTCGTCCATATTTTTTCTGTTTGTTCTTTTTATTCTTGAAGAAAAGCCAGGCATGCGAGGAGGATGCGGTTATGACATCGTTGTTTTCGGTGTGCTTTGTACATACCTAAAATGTAACATATTGCAGTAATGTTCTTTTCCTTTTTTCCTTGAAATTTTTCCTTATTTCTCAGCGTTTAATATTTTTTCGTTCTTTTGTTTTTTTGCAACGTCGCGCTCTGAGATCTCATCAGCCGGGGAAAAACTACCGGAATTCGTTCGTCCCGTGAAAAACGCCCCAGTGTTGGAAAAACTGTTCTCGACCTCATGCCCGTAAGCCTGGAACTTTCTCGAGCAACCCCCGGAAAGGGAATATACGTTATTCGGAAATTTTGATTTTTAGCCCCTGATGTAGAATCGCTCCTTACTTTTTTGAACCTCTTGATGGGGTCGAGATTATACCAGAATCGTGCTGTCTAGACGTAGCGTCTTGTTCTTGAACATGAACGTTACGGAACATCTTGTTCCGTCAAAATGGAACATTTCGTGCCTAGACGGAACGTCTGGTTCTTTGAATTCGGAACGTCCCGTGCCGTCAAAGATGGAACGATTGGTTCTTTGAATAATGAAAGCCCCGTGTCGTCTAGACAGAACGTCTGGTTCTTTTGATACGAAACGTCCCGTTTAGACGGAACGTCTGGTTCTTTTGACACGGAACGTCTTGTGCCGTCTAGACGGAACGTCTGGTTCTTTTGACACGGAACGTCTTGTGCCGTCTAGACGGAACGTCTGGTTCTTTTGATACGGAACGTCTCGTGCCGTATAGACGGAACGTCTGGTTCTTTTGATACGGAACGTCTCGTGCCATCTAGACGGAACATCTGGGTCTCTTGACACGGAACGTCTGGTTCTTTGGACACGGAACATCCCGTGCCGTCTAGACAGAACGCCCGGTTCTTTTTGACACGGAACATCCCGTGCCGTCTAGACGGAACGCCCGGTTCTTTTTGACACGGAACTTCCCGTACCGTCTAGACGGAACGCCCAGTTTTTTGACACAGAACGCCCGGTTCTTTGAATACCGCAGGACATCCCGTGCCATCTAGATGGAAAGTCTGGTTATTTTATACACGGAAAGTCTTGTGCAATCTTGATGGAACGTCTGGTTCTTTGGATATGGAAAGTCTCGTGCCGTCTAGACGAAACGTCTGGTTCTTAGCGAACCAACCAGACGTTCATATCAAAAAGAACCATGCAAAATTTACGGAAATGATTTCAATTTTTTTTCCTGTTGTGGTAAATTTCTTAAAAATTTAATAGATATGCAAAGGATTTTCGACTTTCCCCATCCTCCCGAGCAGAAACCGAAACAACGCGAATCTACATCCGGGACAAATAAGTTTTGGAACTTCCGAGCGAGTCGTAGGGTAAGAGCACAGTAAAAATTTTTCGGTAAGAAATTTACTTACCGACCACCCAGCGCCAACCAGCGGGCAAATATTGGCAATGCGTTTGAATTACCGATGGTTTGCCCGCTGGGTGGTCGGTAAGTAAATTTCTTACTGTGCTCTTACCCTTACTCGAGACTGAGGTTGCACTGGGCATTCCTACAGGTTTACGGGCATCGGGTTACTGACATTTTACCGTTTTTTGGCAGGTAGAGAAAGAACACTTTTTAAAAGGAGCCATTACGAGTGCGTAGAAACTCTGAAAAATTGCAAAATTTCTTTCAAGCCTAGTTTTTTTTTTCCCTGGCTGAAGGTGATTTTTGCCGCGGCTTCTCGTCTTTCACAATACTTTTCACGTCGCGGTATATTTCTCCTTTTTTTACGCAAGTTTTCAATCATTTTTTGTTCTTCTTTCGGTTTGGTTCGGCGTAGGTCTAATCTCGTAACTAAACGTACGTCGAACCAAACTGAGGAACGACTGAAAATGATTAAAGTAACGAAAGAAACTGCCATTTTGATTTTTCCCCCGAGTCTGGAAAAAAAAACGTGATATCGGTCCTCCCCACCCCCATGCACACCCCCAGAAGCCGAAAAAAGAAATTTTAATTACTTTTTATTTTTTGAGTGAAATTATAGATTTCTAAGTGAAAAAAAATATATATGCTTGTATATATTTGAACGGCTGGCGGTTTCCGGATTCTCTGCAAAGCGAATCGGAGCTCCCGGATTTTGGAACCCGGAATCCTGGATTTTAAACCCGATGGGAGGCCGACCGGACTTTCTCTCTCCAGAGCAGTCTCGGAGATGTAACGTAACATTAGTTGGAGAGGAGAATTTATTTTTATTGTCGAAACGCAGAGTTTTTAACCCATGTTTTATGTCCCCCCAACCCCTTACCCCACGTTTTTGACCCCTTCGTCCCCCCCCCCCTTCCCCTGTAATACAGTACAGTATATGCTGATGTATATTTTTGCTTGGTTCTCTTTTTCGCAGCCGATTTCCCGCGCCACGTAAAGCCTCGCTGCTGCTTCCGCTTCCTGCGGTGGAGTTTTGCTCGGCGTACCCAAGACGAGACAGTGTCCGGTGAACTTTCTCGGGGAAATGTGACCGAGAGAGTGCCGGGGCGGCTCGTACGTTTCCGGCTTTGTTGTTTTTTTAAATTTTGACTTATTGGCGAGTCTGGAACGTGTTTTTTGGCTAATTTCGGACGCTTTTTTGATACGTTACCGAAGTTTTTATCAAAATTGCCAACTTATTTCCCAAGTTTCAGAACTTTTTTCGTGACATATGAACACGTTTGCTGGATTTCGAACGTTTTACGAAAATTTTCAACATTTTTTTCAGAAATTTCCCAAAATTGTCACCGCGCGTGTTTGGAAATTTTGAATGTATTTCAATGTTTTTCACACATGGTTAGACACTTTTCGAGAATTTCCAAAATGTTCATAGTTTTTACATTGATTTTGAATGCACGGTTCCAAAATCTCAAGTTAATTTCATAAATTCTCCGTTGTTTTCGTAAATTTTTAATGAATTTGCTGTATTTTGACGTTTTTACGTTAATGTTCAATGTTTTTTAGAATTTTTTAAGGCTTTTTAAGGCTTTTCAAATTTTTTTCATAAAACTTGACCGCATTTCCTGTATTTTACGTTTTGCGTACATTTTTAACATTTTTCGGAAATTTCCATCATTTTACATGAATGTTCAACGTTTTCAGGAATTTCCAAGTTTTTTACAATTTAAGAACTTATTTCCAAAAGTTTCAAACTCTTTTCATAAAATTTGAATGAGTTTCCTGTATTTTGAAAGTTTCGCATAAATTTTTAACATTTATCAGACATTTCCAAAATTGTCATCAGACATTTTTCCAACATTTTTCAAATTGTGAATTGTATTTACAAAAGTTTAGAATGTTTCTTCAAAGAATTTTTTCTAATTTTCCAAAAAAAATTACCAATTTGTTTCAACTTAACTGTGTTTTTTTTTGTTTTATTATCAAAATCATTGATCGGAAACGTAGCGGCCGCCATGACACTTTGACGGTCAAAATTCCAGGGCATTTGGAGCAAAATTTCACCGCGAAATTCCCGCGAAAAAGTAATCGAGAGCCAGCTTATTTAAGAAATTTCAATAATTATTTGCGCTCAAGTACTTTCGGTTCTCAACGGACCGTTAAGTATTTCAGTTTTTTTAACGGAGGCTCGCGCAACCCGCGTCGGTGGCATCCAAGCGTGCGGTTACGTAACTATGAAGGTGTGGAAAAAAAAATCCCTTTGACATTCTTTAATTACACGTTAACTGGCGATTATAATAAAAATTCTACCCGTCTTAACGTGAAGCTCGTTGTCCGGCTGTGTCAATCATTTCTTAACGACTCGTTAGCGAGTTTACTTCTTTCGCGTACTTGTTTCAAATGTTTAAGGAAATGTGGAAATGTTTGAGGAAATGGAATGATTTTGAATTTAAAATGAAGATTTTGCGTTAAAAGGATGTTTATTTTTCTTTCATTTAAAATGAATTTTTCGATAGTTTTTACACCAAAAAAAAAATCTATTTAAAAATAATTTTAAATAAAAAGAAAAATGAAAAAAAAGTTTCGTTAAAATGGAACGAGATTTGAATTTTGAAATGCAATAATTTTCCATTTTGTAGAATTTTTTTTTTCCCCATTTAATAGAATGAGGCGCTCCTTTAAATAGAACTATGGAGAATTTTTCATTTTGTGGAACGCGGCGTTTCTTTTTTAAAATGGAACAAGTTTGAATTTGAAAATGCGAAAATGTTCAGTTCCGTAGAAAATGCGGCGTTCCTTTTAAAATGGAACAAGATTTGAATTTTGAAATGGGAGAATTTTCCATTTTGTAGAATGTTTTTTTTCTTTTTTGTTCCATTTAATAGAATGAGTCATTTCTTTAAATAGAACTGTTTTGAATTCTTAAATGTCAAATTTTCCATTTCGTGGTACGCAGGATTCCTTTTAAAATGGAACAAGATTGAATATTAAATGTGAGTTTTCCATGAATTCATAGAATGCGGCGTTCTTTTTAAAATGGAAAAAGTCAGAATTTGAAAATGCGAAAATGTTCCGTTCCGTAGAAAATGCGGCATTACTTTTAAAATGGAACAAGATTTGAATTTTGAAATGCGAGAATTTTCCATTTTGTAGAACGCGACGTTCCTTTTTAAAATGGAACAAGTTTGAATTTGAAAATGCTGAAATGTTCAGTTCCGTAGCAGAATGCAACGTTCTATTAAATGGAATAAGATTCAATTTTTAAATGTGAGCTATCCATTTCGTAGAATGCGGCGTTTCTTTTAAAATGGAACAAGTTTGAATTTTAAACTTGAGAATTTTCCATTCCTTAGAATGGAACAAGTTTTGAATTTTAAATGTGAATTTTCCATTTTGTAGAACGTGGCGTTCCATTAAATGGAAAAGTTTTGAATTTTAAATGTGAGGATCTTCCATTACGTAGAACCTGGTGTTCCATTAAATGGAAAGTTTTGAATTTTAAATGTGAGGATCTTCCATTACGTAGAACCTGGTGTTCCATTAAATGGAAGTTTTGAATTTTAAATGTGAGGATGTTCCATTAAATGGAAAAAGTTTTGAATTTTAAATGTGAGGATCTTCCTTTACGTAGAACCTGGTGTTCCATTAAATGGAAAAAGTTTTGAAGTTTAAATGCGAGGATCTTCCATTACGTAGAACCTGGTGTTCCATTAAATGGAACAAGTTTTGAATTTTAAACTTGAGAATTTTCCATTCCTTAGAATGCATCGTTCCGTTAAATGTAATAAGTTTAAATTTTAAATGTGAGGATTTTCCATTTCGTAAAACCTGGTGTTCCATTAAATGGAACAAGTTTTGAATTTTAAATGCAAATTTTCCATTTCGTAGAATGCAACATTCCCTTAAATTGAAACTAAGATTTGAATTTTAAATGTGAATTTTCCATTTCGGGGAATGCAACATTCCATTCAAATGGAACAAGTTTTGAATTTTAAATGTGAATTTTTCATTTCGAGGAATGCGACGTTCCCTTAAATTGAAACTAAGATTTGAATTTTTTTTTAAATGTTAGAATTTTCCATTCCTAAGAATGCAACGTTCCATTAAATTGGAACAGGTTTGAATTTTAAAAATGCGAAAATTTTCCATTTCGTAGTGGAACGCAACGTTCTATTAAATTGCAGTCCGTAAATGCTCGACTTGTCGCAAGATTTAAACTCAAAACAGTCTTATTATTTTTAATCTGAATCATTTTACAGGATAACTTGCTTACAG
Source organism: Megaphyllum sjaelandicum (assembly GCA_034698745.1). Lineage (NCBI taxonomy): Eukaryota > Metazoa > Arthropoda > Diplopoda > Julida > Julidae > Megaphyllum > Megaphyllum sjaelandicum. Next base: position 9,617 of record JAQGBX010008411.1, read on the forward strand.
TAGGTTATGTTTCTTCCATTTTGTGGCTGGAGCGTTTCTTCTTCTTCTTGCGCCTGGCTTGACCGATGTCCACTTCGTCCTTCCTCCTTTTGTCCTCGGCGTCTTTGTGCTTCTTCTTCCTGCAGACGTTGCGGTGATGACCGCTGCCGGACTCGTGGCTTTCGCCTTCCTGGCTTTTGCGCGGTGCTTCTCGGACATCGTCCTCGGCCGGCTTCTCGACCGCGTCGTAGACTCCCTGCTTGGACATCACCCAGTCGACGGACACTGCAGCCGAAGCCAGCTTCTCGCTTTCGTCGCTGCTGCTGCTGCTCGAGGAACTGTCCGTCGTACATGGAATAGCCAAAGGTACGTTTTAAATGTCAGGGAAATTTAAAATGTTTTAAAAAGAAGGGATTTAGAATGTATCCCCAGACCTGGAAAAGTCAGTGAAGAATGGTTTATTTTGAAAAAGTCAGGGAAATTCAAGGCAGTCATGACGATCCAAAATTAATCCTTCTACAAGGTTAGCTCAGGGCCCATTTTAAGAGTACAAGTTTTCCACATTTTTGGAGTACAGATTTGCAAAATTTTCCACGTATTCCATGAACAAATTTTCTACGTTTTCAGAGTGCAAATTTTACACATTTTCCGAGGACAAAATTGCGAAATCTCCCACTTTTTCCGAGCACAAATTTTGAACATTTTCAGAATACAAAATTTTCCAATTTCAAAATTGGTCACGCAATTTTTTCAAATTCTATGTTAATTTTCAAAATCGTCGTTTGTAAATTTAAAAAAATTTCCAGTGTAAATTTTGGAAACTGTCAATTTTTCACGTTGTCATTGGTAAGGGAAATTTTTAAAAAATCTGGAAAAGTCAGTGTTGAGAATGCAGTGCGCCCTTGTGGCATTCTCGGACTTTCGCGCCTCGCGTGTTCCTTGACCTTGGCGCGCTTGT
>JAQGBX010008412.1:0-10553 GCA_034698745.1 Megaphyllum sjaelandicum
GGCAAAGTCAGGCAAAAATGAGAATAAAATGGGCAAAAGTCAGGCAAGTCGATTTTTCAAATGTGGTGGCAACCCTGCTACTGATACTGTATCAACCTACAGTAATATGCCTACAATTTGGTAAGAGCAACTCATGCTCGCAGTTTTTCTACTTCTCTAGAAATTCATCAGTCTTCTGCCAACTATTTAAAACAAACTTTTTCACGAGTCCTGGAATTAGATATTCTCTTATGTCATTCACTTCTTAGACCCATGCCAAGCTGTTTTCTGAAAAATCGTTTATCATAATTTACTGGTGTTAAGAATGCCAATTTTCCGTGAAATTTTTCAATAGAGTTGAATGGTCTTGAAAGTTTCGAAAGATGCGGTGTTATTTGAAACAAAAAGGTCTTTTTTAAGAGGTGTTTGTTGTTTGAAAACATTATGGATTACTGTTTAGATTTTCTCAATCGAAATTTAAATATAAGAACTGTTTTAGGCATGAAATTAATATTTGCCGATAACAAGTTTTTTCTTCTTAAAATGAGTTTGGTATTTTTAGAAATTTGCGGTGTTGCCCCAGACCTGGAAAAGTCGGTGAAGAATTACTATTTTTGAAAAAGTCAGTTAATGTTAATGTAGTTTAATGTTGCCACGATCCAAAATTAATGCTTCTACTCGGTTAGATCAGAGCCAATTTGCAAACTGTTTAAAATGTTCAAAAATTTCAGAGGACACATTTGCAAAATTCTCAATTTTCTTGAGGATAAACTTGCAAAATTTTACACAATTTTTACACAAATTTACACAATTTTCAACAGTTTACGAAGACAAATTTGAAATTTTTTTCACGTTTTCTAAAGACAAATTTTGCGAAATTTTCCGTTTTCCGAACACAGATTTGTTAAATTTCCGACAGTTTCCGACTGACAAAATTTGCAAAATTTTCACAAGCTTCCGAAGACAAGTATGCGAAATTTTCACCGGTTTCCGAACATAGATTTGTTAAATTTCCGACCGTTTCCAAAGACAAATTTGCAAAATTTCTAACAGTTTACAGGACCAATTTGCCTTTATTTCCAAGCTTTTCCAGCACAAATTTGCAATTTTACAACCTTTTCAGAGAACGAATTTCGAAACTTTCAACATTCTCAGATTACAAATTTGTAAAATTGTACAATTTTCAGAAAAGTTAATTTTCAAAACCTTTTGCGAGAAAATGATTTCTTGCTACTACATGTAACATGTATCGGAAATTCGCATTCAAGCGAATTGGTCTTAATGAGGTCTTGAATTCGATGCTTAAAATTCTGATAAATAAAGGATCGTCGGTATACATGCCCTTTTAAAACGAGTTTGGAGTTTGTTGAAATTCAGGAGATATTATTTGAGGGGTTTTCGAAGTTCGTAAACTTTTCAACACCAGAAGGCGCGGTCAATTTCAGCGTAATTAGCTAACAAATGGCATATTCCCCCCGCTTTTTGAACTGCTTTTGGCAGCAATTGAGCCTAGTTGCTTCCACTGGAAATGTTTCTTAATTCGGATCGACTGCTCTCGCTGTTTTTATTATAAACATTCTCATCCCCATAACGTAAACATGGCTATTATTTACGAAATAAACGAAAGCGCTCGGCTTTAATTAAGATGGTTTTCGAAACGAAGACAGTTTCTAAATTGAAACGTTTAATTGGCTGGAAATGTAGCAGCTTTTTTGAATGTTACTGAATGCGGATTTATTGGACTATTCCGTTGAAGTTGAGGGGATTTTTTGGGAAATCTCGTCATAATTAACGTCCAGGATTGAGTTTGTCCCCCTGTGGTCAAGTGCGAAGGAATGAACACAGGGTACCCCTAGACCTGTAAAACCTGAAAAAGTCAGGGAAATTCAACAAATAGTCATGTTGTCGCAATCTAAAATGAAGGCTTTTATTTGGACACCTTTTTACATTTTCCCAGTAAATTATTCCAGTTTCTGAGGACGAATTTTCAAAATTCTCCAAGTTTTCCGAGTACAAATTTGCAAAATTTTCCACGTTTTCCGAGTGCAAATTTGCGAAATATCCCATGTTTTCCGAGGACGAAATTCACAGAACTTTCTACAGTTTCCGAATACAAAATTGTTAAATTTTAAAAATTTATTTATGCAGAATGTTTTAAATATTATATAGTATGTTAATTTCCAAAATTGTCATTTGTAAAATTCACAGGTATTACGCTACAATTAAACAACGTTTTCCCTTCAACAACATTACCTTTGTTCTACGAAACATTTTCTAAAAAAACTAACCAAGAATAATTTTTTCTAAAGAATGTTTTCTAAAAATATTTTCAAAAGCAATACGTCTTGTTAAACAAAATGTTTTGCAAAAATAATTTTCCGAAAAACTACGTGTCTTTTTTCAACATGTTTTCTGAAAATAATTTCCAAAAACAACTTATTGTACAAAATGTTTTCTAAAAAAAATACACAATGTTTCCTAAAAATGTTTTCCAAAAACAAACCTTTTTTTCAAAAAAATTATTTTCTAATAAATTCCGAAGGCAATACGTATCCTTAAACAAAATTGTTTCTAACGAAGTTAATATCTTCTAAATCTATTTCCAAAACAAAAACCTTTTTTTTTTCAAGAAATATTTTCAAATAAATTTCAAAGACAATATCTAAATAGAAATCCTTTTTGTTATCTAAATTCTTTTTGTTATCTGAATATCTAAAAAAATTGAAACAATGTAGATGTTTATCCAATGTCCAATATTAGGTAGGTAATTCAGTTCAAATAGAGAAGGCGCAGCTGGTAAACCCTCCTAAAGCTATAACTGGGTTACTCGCAGGATGGCACGCGCTGGGACCACGCCTCCCCCGTTTCCCTCTTGACCTGACCCGGTCCAATTTTGGTTTTTCCACCACTTGTCCCGTACTAGACGCATGATGGATGACATATTTGGTAAATGGTCGTTTTTCGCATAGTTCCTCATCTCGATGTGGTTTTTAAGAAAAATCTTAACAAGTTCAATATGGTCTTAAGCCTCGCTTCATTAGGCTATACTCATTAGCGGATGGTCCTTTAAAATGGCTCCGGATTTTCAAGACAGCTTCCGTTTAACGCCCAAATGAGGAGCCATAGATCAAAATAATTCAGCCATGAAAGGCAACGCTTATACATTTAAGCCCAATTACGAACAGATATATAACCCGGGGTTTCAACTTTGGGGGAACGAACGGAGCGCTTTCGCCCACATCCCAAATTTCTGATTTCTTCACACCAGAAACTCAAACTCAGTTGTTCATCTTGCATTTTTTTTTAAAAAAAATGCTCGATGTGGAAAGACAAAACTCCTCCTTTTTCAAGTAGCTAAAGCATCCTTGACAGCTCCTCCTGAAAAACTCCAAAACGGATGTTAGAAATAGGCCCAGGGTTAGCTAACTTCCCCCTTTTTCTTTTTAGGCACCTCCTCGAGCTGGCTATGGTCACGAATGTCAGAAATATTATAAAGTTTAAAATAATCGATTTTCAGATGAAAAACTTGGTCTTAACGGTTAACTTTTGAAAATTTGAATATTTTTCTTTTGAATTTTGAGTTTGAAACGTGTTTTTTTATCGTACCCGCAAGGCTAAAAATGATAAAATGAAAAAATCATGGAAAAGTCGGGGAAGTTGAATATGTCAGGAAAAGTCAGGGAAGAATGACTTGTTTTGAAAATGTCTGGGAAATTCAACGTATTAATGTTGTCATAATCCAAAGTTAATGCTTATAAGTGGTTAGCTCAGACTTTTTAAATTTTTCATAGTACCAGTTTGCGAAATTGTCCGAGTTTTCCGAATATAAGTTGGCAAAATTGCCCAAGTTTTCCGAATAAAAATTTCCGAAATTTTCCATATTTTCCGAGTACAAATTTGCGAAATTGTCCACGTTTTCCGAGCACAAATTTGCGAAGTTTTTCACTATTTTCAGGTACAGATTTCGAACACAGTTTGGCAAAATTCTCAACTTTTTCAGAATGAAAATTTTCAAAACTTTCCTTATTTTCCGAATGTGCCAACAAATGTATAAAATTTTCCACACAAAAAATGCACTCTAATTTTGTAGCATTTTCAAATTTCTCTTATGTTAATTTTGAAAATGTTGCATCTGCTGCTGCGTCGATTTTGAAAAATCGTGGATAACATAGGCTTCTAAGTCAATTTAGACTTCGTCATTGCCCAGAGAAATTTGTACTCGTAATTTTCGTTATTATTTTGATATTAAATTGATAGGATTTTCGACGGTGACTTAATCGAATCGGTGAATTGATACAATTTTTTCAATTTTGTTTCAGTATTTTTGTATATTTCTGCATGATGTGCTTTTTGGCACCCATTTGGCTGAAGTCACCTCTTCGTAAGCGGGGCAAAAGTCGGTATTTTTGTATTTGTTATTTTGTGTACTTTTATTTTTAGTCCCGATCAAGATAAGGGCTTTTAGCTTTGAAAAATTGGCGTTTAATTCGTCCGAATTTGTAGGATGAGCCACAAATGAAGTCATCGTCGCTCACAAACGAGCCTGTTATTTACGCAATTTACTCCAAATGTACGCCTTTTTCTACTTTTAAACTGAAATATTTATTAGGCTGACAGCTGTTATGGCGAACTTTTCTTTAGATTAAGCCAAGTGTCTGTCTAAAGCTTTGTCCCTTATCCCGTAAATAAGCCCCTTTTTTCTAACCCGACTCAACTCGAGTTTACTTAACGAGATATTTAATATCCAGATTTTTAATGAGAAATCGAGGTTGGGAAATAGCGTCTACTCGCGTTTTTATACGAACCTGTTTTACCAATTTTCATCCGAAGTCTCTCCTAAATTGGTACACGTGTAAACGGTATGCTCAAAAATTTCTTTTTTTTTTATAAAAAAAAATATTTCATTTATTGATATTTACAAAATAGTGTTTGTGAAAAAATGGCTAAGTAATTTGACGTGTATCTTATGCGTTAACTCTCCATAAGGGTATTTGCAAACGTTTACATCAAAATTACATCGGAATTTTATTCGTTTTTACGAAAGTTGTAAAATGAAATGTTACAAACAAGTTTATCAAAATTATATCAATTTATTTTTTCAATTTTATTAGTTTGCACGATATTGTGCATATAGCTCGTCGTTTAAAATGTCTTCTACGCGTTAAATTTCATACGGGTATTAGCAAATTTAACATCAAAATTACACCTATATTTTTGTAAAAAAAAAATTAACTTTTGATATTGTGTTTATAATTAAACGAATTAAATATTACAAATTACCTTAATTTAATAAATAATACGTTAAATATATCAATAATACATCATTTAATGAAACATGTACAGTAGAACCTCTTTTATATGAATTAATTGGGACCAGAGGTGGTTCATATTATCGATAGTTCATATATCGAAAAATCGAAAAGTATGAATGTTATCATATCAGTCTACAAAAACATCACGGCTCAGCCATGCCCTAAGTTGGTTTTTACAAACGAGGAATTTTTGCGTTTTTTAATTAATTTTTAATTAATTTTCGCAAGGTTGAGGCCTGCGCCAGCCAAAAAATGCACCGTCTGTTCGGCAGGAGCCACGTGCTGATGAGTTCATATAAAAAAGGTTCATATAAACGAGGTTCTATTGTATAGATTTATCATTATCGCTTAAAAAAATATGTAATTAGCGTGTCAGCAAAATTCACATCAAAATAACACCAATATTACTCCATGTTCGAAATATTTTAACTCTTTCTTTACATGCCTTTTACACGTTAATTGCCAAAATTAATTACCAAAATTTACTGAAATTTACTCTTAAGATATGCTCAAATCGAGCTTATCAGTTTAAAGTTTATTCGAATTAGTAGGCTATTGATTATCGGTAATGTTAATTTTGATTTATTATTACGAAGGAACTTGAATTTTGGGCAAAAATAATCGGTAGCTACATTTTTGTCAGAAATTCAGTTTTTTCATTCCCCCATAAACTAATCTCTTCTTGGCATCTTAACTGAAATGTCCCAAAAAGAGAGAAAATATTGCCATCTTCTCTCCACTAACGAGATGCTCCTCCCTGTATAGAGTACATAGTTTATGAAGCTCTTAACATCTTGTGGTGGTTAAATGTGTCTTCAGATTATCTTAAAAACATCATTGTCGACATCATTAGGCTGTTCAACCATTCGCTAATGGGACGTCCCATAAAGGGAAGGCCTAACTCTACGGTATAATGCCAAAACTTTTCCAATTGAATTTGGGTCCAATGAGCGACGAGTCATCCACCAATTCGCACCCGCTTTCATTCCTCGGAAAATTTGCTCCACGACCGAAGTTTTTGCGGAATTTGCGCTTTTCAACTTGACAAGTACGTGAAATTTTGTAGTTTTATGCATTGTTTTCACAAATAAGTTTGTTGTATTTTTAAATTTTAAATTTGGAATTACTGAAGTTGTTTTCCTGCTTTCCGTTTACTTAATTTTAAAGTTTCTATAATTACCGAGTGCACGGGTTTTTTGGTTAATTGTTGTGGAGAAGTTTGAAAATCGACAAATTCTGAAATAGTTTTCAATTATTTGGCTTTTGAAATTTCTGAAATTTTCTTCCGAATGTAATCGTTGTAACTCCGTACTTATGCCAAATTTCCTGTAATTTTTCTGTATTTTTTATGGTTTTGTTGTTGACAATGTTAAAAATATTCAATTGCCGAAGTTGTCTTGTAATTATTTGGCTAAAATCTTTTGAACTCTTTGAAATTTGCTTCCCAATTTATTCGCTTTAAAAGTACTTACGCCAAATTTTCTGTAAATTGATGTAATATTTCGGTATTTTTTTATGATTTGTTGACAATATTCAAAATTGTTAATTGCTGAGATTTTGTAATTACGCGGCTTAAATCTTATGAATTTTCTGAAATTTGTTTCCCAATTTATTCGTTGTAAAAGTATACTTATACCAAATTTTCTGTAAACTTCTGTAATTTTTCTGTATTTTTTGTGATTCGTTGTTCAATAAGTTCAAAATTGTTAGTTGCTGAATTTGTTAGTTTGCTTAAATCTTTTGAAATTTATGCAATTTTCTTCCCAAATTATTCGTTTTAAAACTATACTTATATATATATGCCAAATTTTCTGTATTTTTTGTTTTTGTAATTTTTTGTTCACAATATTCAAATTTGTTAATTGCTGACATTGTTTTGTAATTACTAGGCTGTATTCGTCTGACATTTCTGAAATTTGATTCCCAATTTATACGTTTTAAAAGTGTTTTTTTAGTTTTTTGTAAATTTCTATACTTTTTCTGTATTTTTTTTTGTTCTGAACAGACTTCGAAATTGTTAAGTGATGAAATGGCCTTGTCATATTTCTGAAATATTCTTTTTACGATTTTATTTTATTTCAGAATTGCATTTTACCAGCATATTTTTCTGTAAATTGTTGTGGAAATAATTACGGTAAATGCTGAAATAGTTATGAAATTACTCGGCTTATTCAATTGAAATTTCTCAAATGTTCTGTACATTTCTTTAACATTTTCGCTCTTGAGTTTTGTGACTTAGTTTCAATCTTTAATTAAATATTCTAATGTATAATTTCCATGTTTTTCGAGAATATCGTTTTAAATTCTCCAACCATTGAATGTTTCTATTCAATTTTTGCGTATTGTTTCTCCAAGTTTTAACGGTTTTCGACAAATTCATACTTTTCATAATTTTTGAAACAGATTTAACAGTTTATCCATTATAATATTTCCCAAATTGTCAAAATAAAAAGTCCGTTTTAAAAACTTTTTTAAAATTTTTTCAGAAAAAAATTGATATTTAAACTAGTTAGGTTATAGTTGCGATTTTTACCGAAAATATCGTTTTTCATTTTGATTCTGTAAAACATATTTAATTTAATTTTTATTTTAATTTAAAACAAAATTCGTAAATTTAAAGTTGTCTCCTTCGACATATTCATACTTACCAAAATTATTGAACAGTTCTTACATTTTTCCTTAAATTTTTTTTACATTTTTCCTTAAATTCATAATTTTTTAAAATGAAAATTACCAGAATTTTATAATCTCGTTTTAAAAACTTTTGTTATTATTTTTCCAGAAATACTTCCGGCACCTTCACTCTTCTCCGGGAAGATTTCGCGAAAAAAAAATCTGGTACCATGAGTTCCTTGCCGATGAGTCCAGCGATTGAAGACGACGAAATTGAACCCAAAAATTTGAGTCGTGAAAGCGTGGAAAAATCCAGCAAATCCGTTTCTGAAACTTTCAAGATTGAAAACATTTTGTCCTTGAAGATGCAAAGTCATTCCTCGGTGCAGAGTTTCGTGAATCAGAGATGTTCAGAAAACGAAGAATTTTCATCTTCGGAAACCAAATTCGGAGACAGCGGCTTGGTTCAACTTCAACATCATCGTGAAAGAAGCCAGTTTCATCGCTTTCTGCCCAATTTTTGCCTGAGTTCGGACCCTGGTCAAGCGCCGAACGGACATCCTTTAGGCATGGTCAAGCAGAGTGAAACGTCGTTGCCCACTTATCCGGTCGCCGGACAGATGATGACCACTTCGGATTCGCCGATGTCCAGCGATAATGCGAAGTCCATTTTGCCCACTTCGAGCACCGAAGTCGAAGGTAAGATCATTTTTTATGTACAATTATTGAAAATTTTATTTGAATTTATTCGAAAATTTCATGATTTAAAATTTTTTAAAAAGTTTTGTTTTATGATCAAAATGATCCTATTTTTAAGATACAGTATTAAGAAAACGTTTTGGAAAAGTACTTGTATAAATGAATATTATTAACGTGCGTTAAATTATATTTTAAAGGATTTTAAACAAATTGTTAGAAAATTTAGTAACCTAATTTTATACTCAAAATTGTGCATGTTATTATGGCGTTTGATGCGTTTTTGACATATGAATTATGATTATTAGGTTTTTAATATCATGCAAATAACGACTTGGGGACTTCCAATGTATACGAACAATTCGCATTTACAAACATTTGGACCTTATTATAACAAAGATCCGATACACGTTAATACTAGTACTAAAAACATGTTCTATGCACGTTATGAGCGGAGGGTATACATACCCCCAGACCTGGAAGACCTGAAAAAATCAAGAGACTTGAAAATGTCTGGAAAAGTCTGAGAGAAGTCATGAGGAAAGAATGGCTTATTTTGAAAAAGTCAGGGAAATTCAACGTAATAGAGCAAATTGCAAAATTTTCCACGTTTTCCGAATACAAATTTGCAAAATTTCCCACCTTTTCCGATGAAAAAATTGAAAACTTACCCATCTTTTCCTATAGTTTAATTTTCAAAATTCTCCAGGTTTTTCCGAGGACGAAATTGCAAAATTCCCTTCGTTTTACGAGTAGGCCTACAAATTTTCAACATTTTTCGACTTGAGAAAGTCAGGGAATTTCTTGGAAAATTCAAGTTGGGACCTTATCTGAATTGCGCGAATCTTCGTTAATTGGGAGTTGTTGGTTTTTATTTAGTGGCTTTCGTGCCCATATTGAGTCAAAGTAATGCCCAGAAAGCTTAAATTGACAGACAAGTTGACAAAGAATTATTATTTGAGTAATTTGGAGCGAGGATGTTTATTTTTGTCATCGTTCAAAATTAACATTTGGCAATTGCCCACTTTAAGGCTTGATTTATACGACGGTGAGTGAACAATTGATCAATTTCTGTCACGTAAGTCACTCGTGACAGGTTGCGCATGCATTTGAGCATTTGCTTCAAAATATAGGAAGGTGCTATTTTTGTTTGAAGCGCAAATTTTGAGCGAAAGGTTTTTAATTCGCGAACGAAGTTTTTAAAAAATTATGAGATTGGCTTTGTTCTAATTATTAGTTATGTGAAGTTTTAAAGCACCGTTATCACGTGATTAAAACGTGTTGTTATTTGGGAGAAATTGAAGAAACTGGTATTGAATAGATTCTTAGAATTGTTGCAAATTTTGTTCGTAAATTTCATGGAAAATTTATGTTGGGACCCTATACGTTGAAACCTCAAAACTTTTATAATTCTCGGGCTGAATCGAATCTCGTTCATTGAAACATGTCAATTTTTATACTTTAATAATAGACGTGTCATCAACGTGTTAAATACACGTTTAAATTTGAAACAACAATTCAACTTGTCTGAAATGTAGTATATTTTCAGAATTCCTTAAGGGTCATTCAAAAAAGGACGTCCGCAAAATTTGCCTGAAAATTGACTCCTTTCTCCCTTCATTCCTCCCCCCCTGCCTTCGTGGAAAATGTGGAAAATGTTGCGAGTTTGTCCTCGAGAAAACGTGGAAAAATTTGTAAAGATGTCCTCGGAAAAGTTTGAAAATTTGGCGAGTTTATGCTCGATAAAAATGATAACTTTTCAATTTTGTACTGGGAAAATTTGACAATTTGCGAATGGACGCTGAGTTTTTAAGTTCTCCGACTTTTCCATGTTTTCCAGGACTGGGGATATCCTGTTTACTGACTTTTGCAATTTATAACCCACCCATGCGATATATTGCACTTAATTTCGCTTTTTCTTTATTTGGAAACTATAGTGGCCCAAGAAAGTGG
>JAQGBX010008413.1:0-10552 GCA_034698745.1 Megaphyllum sjaelandicum
GCTTAGTGGTAAGCGTCTGCAATACCACTAAGCGACACCAGTTTCAAGCGACTGGAAACGAGCTCGTTATGAACGCAGCCAAAAGCATGGACAAAATTCCAAAAAAAAAAAACGTTCATATTTCGAATTTACACGTATACTTTCAATTTCCTATTGATTCCGAGTCAATGTCCAGGGTCATCCGCAAAAAGTAAGGCCGATTTTAACTGGGCAGGGGTTTCTTCCAGGAAAAAAAGTTTGAAAAAAAAAATACTATATAGCAGTCTGTATTCACGCCTGATGTTTCAACCAGAAATAAACACGAGAATTGTAAAGAGAAACCTTATTCGATCTCATGTCCGTGTAAAGCACACAAAAAGGGGCACCCCATGAATATAAAACGCTCACCATTTCCCTCCCCGTTACTTTCTGCTTATTTCATCAAATTTTGACAGCGTTCCCTTTTTCTGCATTTTTTTTCTTCTTTATTTTCCGGAAGCCCCAAAGTCTTCGCACTAGCTCACACTCCTTTTCCAAGATATTGTTAACGTGCGTGGCCATGCTGTGTCCATGCATGCCAAATTTGAATTTTAATGTAACCACCAAGTTTTTATGCTCGGTAAAGGACATGGATGTGCAGTCAAGCAGCGTGCTAGTCCTTTGTGGCCCTAACTTCAAATGACAGCCCTTCTTGGCTGCTGTTTTTTTTTTCTTTTTTTTGCTTATATATAGATCCTTTGTCGCTTTATTGCATTTTAGACGAAAGTTCAGGTCAAGCGGATTTCTATAAAACTGGAAAAACTGAATTTAGCTCTTTTAGCGCGAGTAGATATAAATTTTGCACAAAGAGGGCTGAGGAGCCAGGGTTGCCTGGGTGTTGTGGGAAACTCGCGCTATTCGAGGAAAATAAACCTGTTTAGATCTGGGCTCAAAATAATCTCGGGTTATGTAAGAGGGCACAGCTAGGAAACCACCTGTTCGGGGCCCTGAAGTACGCTAGACAGAAATAGGGGCACTCGGAAGGGATTTTGCTTCCCTTTCCTGAAATTTGGACGCTTGTTGTCTTTTGTGTGCTTCTTTTTTCGGCGCGGGTTAGCCTGGAATTTCGCTTTTTATCGATGCAAGAAAATCGCTTGATCGTTTGTTTATCGAAATTATCTCAAATTGCTATGTTAGCATGTTAAGTTTATTGATAGTTGGAATGTTAACGATGGTTGCTTCTAATAATGACTATAGTGAGCAAAAGAAAATGATGTAAAGAATGCATTATTGCATTCTTTAATGTGTGCATCTTCTAACTTTAGCGAAAGTTGTCTTGCCAACTTTACCTTTTTGAATTTCCCCGCGGTTCAATTTTAAAGCAATGGAAAACCTTCATTGTTTCACTGCGTTGATCCCTATAGATGGCACTTACAATCCCGGTGCATAAATTTAAATATTATCAATAAAATGATGTGAATTTTACATTCATACATTTCCTGCGCAATAATTTTAAACTAAATTTTTTAAAATTAACCACTGATTAATACCACAAATTTAAAAAAAATTAAAATTAATGTGTGAAAAAATGTATGCTGACTGTGAAATTAACATTATTTGATAGAAAATATTTCATTTTATCTTCTCCATCATCAAGTGGTCGGGCTTATTATGAAAAAAATTCTGCGAGATTTTACATGTACACTGTATAATAATAATAAGTATATGCACGACCAGCTATTTTCCTTTTAATCCTTGCTCAACGTTTCGACGTCAATGTTTCAAATTTTTAACGTTTTGACGTCAAAACGTTGAGTAAAGATTAAAAAGAAAATACAGCATACCTGGGAGCTAGTGCATACATGTATATATAGTCTCAGAAATTCATTCATTTCATTTTATGCCTAAAACTATACTCGTCATAGAAAAATTCATAATATAGACTTCGGATCACTAGCATATATTCTATAATACAGTATAGTTTTCAATCAGATTTTGTTTCAAGTGTCGATCGTTCCTAGTATACTGTTCCTCTTTCAAGATATATGTAAAAACAATGCTACGCATGCGCGGAGATGACTTATTCTTCTAATAATTAGATTTTACGAAGGCAATAATTAACAATATAAGTTCCACTCCTTTTCAATGTTACCAGCCACCTTCTGACCTATACGATTTGATAATTTCATTGCCTTAATAAGCTCGAGGGGCACCAAAAATTTCCTATTGACCTCTAAAACTAAGATACGTTTTTTTCTTTCTTCTGAGTTTTCTTCCTATACATGTATACGTGTTATCTTCCGTTTCTTTAATGTTAAGGTGGTATTTTTTTCCTCGAGCTCCGCAAGACTGCAATGCGCATTTTTAGGCCACGACCGCCAGAGTCCCACTGCACTCTCAACCTCGTTCATTTCGTTAACCGTTACCTGCATTTTTTTATACCGTTTTTTTATTTCTCGGTATTACGTATAATCGCTTTTGTTTGTTTCTCTCCACTTCGCCTTCTTTCCAGAGGATTCATTTTCAATATCTAGGCTACTCGTTTCTTGTTTCATACTCTCCTCGCGTGCAAATCGTCCCATGACGTGCCATACGATGTAACACGTATACCTATTTGCAAAAACATTCCCTCATTTCATTTTACATCTTTGAAAAATAGATAAAACAATAGTATTTCAACTTTATCCACGCACGTAGCGCGTTTAATGGCGTACCCCCTTAGAATGATTGCATCACATAATACCGTCCTCTATAAACGGGGCCATTGGTCCCTTCCAAATGTTGAGGGTGATATTTTTGTGCATGTTGGCTTTGAAACTTCTTATGGTATTTGGATGCGTCTACCGATCGATCGAAATGTATGCAAAATAAAATATGAATGCCATCTATATTTATGATTCTAAGAAGAATGTCTTGAAAGCCGGCGCTTTATCCGAATATATTTCCTATATCGATTTTAAAGTTCTTTCACTCTGTATTTGAAAATTGATTTTGATTAAACCTAATTTTTTGTCAAGCACGAATTGGCAATATTTTAATAAAGGCGGATAACTTTACGACATTTAGGGAAATATTTGTCATACGAATTATTTTTAAAAGGAGTTGCATACAATACTAAATCTCCACTATTGAAAATATGAACCTTCACTTTTGACTTTACCCTCCCAGAAGATTAACAGGAATTTTCCACCATAAAATGGCTATAACATCTTCAGAATAAGTGGATTACATACTTATCCGAAAGTATTCCCAGCAATATTCCTCCTAAAAACTCTCCACCAATTTGCAGTGAAACTGTAAGAGCACTTAGCCATTGATTGCTGCATACAATATCAAACTGAAATAAAATTAAGTTGGATAACTCTCAAACCAACAAATAAAATGTATTTGATTCCAGAACACTGAAGATTTGAAATAACATCATTTCTTACATCCGAAATAGCACTGGTAGTATATTGGGAATGGTCACCCATTTATCACACTTACTCAACCGTACGTGTCTCGTTCTTCTCAAAACTGTAGATGTTGCTATACTTTCCCACTGCTGAAGGTTGTTGCACGAGGGAATGGAATTGTTTAATTTTGCCTTTGGCAAATAGCAAATAGGGTTTGCTAAGTTATTATTTTCATCCTCTGGAAGCTGGCATCTGAAATTTAAAAATAAAAAAAGAACTGAACAATTTGGAAACACAGGAAACAAACTGACAAATTTAACTTTGATTTCAATACAGCTGAGTTAAACTTGTATAGATGTACTTGAATTTGGAAAAAAACTTCTTATAAAATGCATGAACATGTCTATTAAAATATCATTGGGAAAATCCCATTGTTCGCACTTACGGTGGGTTCCTAAATAGACATATTCATGTATTTCAAAAGGTTTCTTAAAAAGAAATCTTCAGACTATACATAGGTTTATCACGGTTTCATTGAAATTAATTTTGTTATTATGTCTACTTTTGCTTTTTTATGCACGTGTCAGCCATTAGATAGGGAGCCAGTTTTATTTAAATCTGAAGATTTAATAATTAACTAGGTGAAAACTACTACAACTCTGGAAAGTTAAAAATTCATCGATATGTATTACGTGTAGAGCGAAAAAAAAAACATAATGAGCAACAAAGAAGTGTTTAATTCTTGACCATGCCTTTAAATAAGCTTATTTGAAATGTAAAAACAATTAAACTACTGCGTACAGTTGCTGTATGCCCTTCTAAGATAAAGTGAAAACTTAAAAAAGACCTTGATTGGTCACAGGTTTAGATTCAATTGCTCAAAAGATCAACTGGGGTTATTAACTGAATGACGTCAACTATTTATACAGCCATCTATAAGCAATACAACTTGATGTTCTGGCAAATATAGGACGCAAATAAACTAAATGAATTTTATTCGAGAAGAAATTGAAATACAATCCAAATGTAAAATACTGTAACTTTTATATACCATGTACAGTATATCAAATTTGCATGGATAGACTATAACCAGGGGTGGTGCATATAATCTACTGCATGCCTTAATGCCTTTTAAGTATTGGTTTACATTATTACATGTTTAATTTGAATCTTAATTACAATATAATTTAATGTCTGCATGGCTTAAACCAGAAATTGAAGATTTTTGAGTTGTGTCACATGTGAAGTGGGATGGCGACATGTAGATTGCATAACCCTGTTTTTCAAGTCATTATCTCGCATCCTTTTATGGATCCAGAAAAGAAACGGATAGTTTGGAATATCCTAACTATCCGTTTCTTATATGCTTATGTTTTACTTAATCTTCTGAAACGGTCGAGTGCTCAACAAGCACTCATGGTACGTCTGCTAATTTTGCAACAGAGAACATTGAGAAGTGAGATCTGCCTGAAAACGAGCAGTTGTGAATTTGATCCGGGAGATCTGATTTTGCAAATTGGGAAATGCTTTGGCCAAATTGCGTCGATCAGTAAATTTAAATCACATGATGGGTTAATGATGTAACAGCGTTAAGTCTTACTGCCAGAATAACGTCTATTAAGCCATAATTATCAGTTTTGTTCGCTATATTCATCTTTTCTGAAATAAATTTTTTTCTAAAATCGGAAGTCAACTTAAAAAGCGTAACATTGCTGCAGTTGTTTTGGTTTTTTGTCAGGTTTGTAAACAGTAAACTTAAAAGAACCCAGGTGTACATGCTGTATTTCAGTATACATATATGTACGTGTGGCTAATGTACATGTATAGATGCAGTCAAACAGTCTCCAAAAAGCATATTTTCCTTATCCAAAGTGGTCATTCATGGCTTCGATGTTAGGTTCAAGCGTTATTTTCATCCATTTTTACTTTTCCTCCTTTGGTCCAGTTGTTTTCCACTTTACAAGCTTTTCCTGATTGTTGTTTCCTTTTTTTCTGGTTGCCATTATTATTATTTCTACCATGGTGATTGTTGCTTCATATGCCTTGTGATTATTTTTTTCCCCAAACCTTTACACTCTGGTTGTTCGTTATACAATTTGCTTTGTTGCATTTGGCGTATAATAGAAACCTGTTTCATTGTCAGGTGACTCGGTAAGCGGGTCAAGTTTAAATTTAACCGCTATGTGTAGCATGCATTATTATTGCCTTCTGTAGGTGAATGTGTTTGGATATTTGAGAACCAATAAAATATAAAATTTCTAAAAAATGATATAAAAACAGCATTTCAGCACATACCATGAGAAATATACCGTGCAGAATTTAGGAAAAGACTTTGTTTACTTACATTAGCATGTACCGGGACGGATGTTTAATTAACAGAGAGCCGTTCGTTCCGTTTAGAAATTCTTTTGTTTTAGTATTTATTTATAGCGAAGTCATTTATAGGTCATCAAATGTTATCTGAATACCCTTCAATTTTTTTTAACGGGAATGCATATGTAGGTAGCATTTGGTTGAATATGTGATTGTGGAGATGCATTTTTCCAGTTTTTTTTTTTAATTTAGTGAAATATCTTAAAGTGAAATTGTTTGGAGTGTATTGTATCGTATGATGAGCTGTATTCATAAATATCAATTTAAAAAATGCTGTAATGTTCGGATGAACCATTATTAAAACATTTACTCAGTGGCATTTCACAAGAAATGAAGATGGAACTATTAGGACTACATTCCAACAAGTAGTTTTTATTGCACAGGGATAAGTTGAAGGATTTGGACCAGAAAAATCCGATAGGCTTTTCTTTGTTTTAGTCTTAGTGCCTCATCCAATGGTTAGTGAGGAGGCTTCACTTCTGGGAAAAAGAGGAAATTTAACCAAGTAAAATGGAAACGTGTCAAATTGTCATGTTGGACCCTGAAAGAAATATGGAAGTGAACCAATCCTCTGAGGAAACCTAATTGCTCATGATCAGTTCATGGCATAAGCTTATGGCCATAAGCCCTGTCCTCTCTCCCAGTGAGAGAGTGGTTTGGTGAGGAAAACCATTGCAAGAGGCCCTCATACAGCCATGCCCAAAATGGCTTGTATATAGCTTTTCCTCAAATCGCATATACTGTAAAAAAATAATTTAATATTTATTATATAAATACATGTAGTGTTTTGAATTTACATAATGTCAGACGTTGAAAATAATACTAATCATGGTTGGGTACAACTTTTAGTAAAATAAAAAAGCAAATGAATGTTTTGTTATTGCTTAGGCCATCAGATAAATAGATAGATAGATAGTTTTTACTCCTTTCAAACGGAGGGCTAAATATTAAGCCAATGGGCACCAATGTGCCTCCCTGTGTTTAGCCTTTACCCAAATAGTAAACGGATTCCACTTTGACTGGGCTTTATCAGTTACATACTTACCAGTTCACAAAATAGATTGCAGGCCAATGTGTTTATCGGCAGTACTACCGGGTATCAGATAAACAGTCAGCGGAGTGACATCTCCAGTCATTGGAAATTGATTTCTTGTTTAATGTCCCTGCCCATCCGATTGGTGGCGCTCGGCCGAAAGTTAAGAATAATAAATCATCGAGGAAATCTTATTTACATAGTTGTCTGCAATTCTACATTAGACCTACATCAATGATTTAATTAAACAAAGCAAGGCAAGTAAAATCAAAAACAATGCTGCTGATGGATCAAAGAGTTGGCTGAAGAATTGTTCAATCCCTTCATTGGCATTCAACCAATACTTGTAAAGAAACAATCAATTTAGACAATTTGATTTGAATTGAACGAAAGTATTTTTTTACACAAAAAGTACATTCTGGTTTATTCAATATAGCAGTGTGTCTGACATTTGTCTAAATTAATTCAAAATGCATAAATTATACACACAGGTTACAAATGTTTGTTATTTATTGTAAAAGAACAAAATATCCCGTTTTTTTAAATTATATAGGAAAGAGTTCAGACATAATGTAAGCCTACCATCAATGAAAACATTTCAAAACAAATTTGAGCTCATTCTATGTAGCCTCGTTTTGATAGTCTGTATATTGTACATGTAGTTCAAACACCTCAACGAAAATAGTGCACTCAAGTGTATACTTTGCATATTGCCAGTCGGTTTGAGAGTGTGATATCATCGCGTTCATAATATATTGCCTTGATTCGCTTGTCCAAAATTTCAGCATTTCTCTTCAATCTTTTTATTTTCATGAAAAATGCAAAAAAAGTGAACCAAGGCACGCATTTGCATCCCGTTGACATTGAGGGGCATGCAAATTCATTTCGGCATCAGCAAGTAATGTCTTCAATGTGTCAAAATATACAACATTATTGAAGCGAAACCACAAACACGTTTCTGGATAAGCAAATTACTCAAAATAAAGAAAACAGCCATTTACCACGAACAATGCAAATGCATGGTTCGTTAAAAAAATCTCAGCAATTAGCGCATAATAAACAAGGAAATATCCGAAAAAAAATCGCATCAACGCTGACTATAACTAATTATACATCCATCCTATCACAATGACGCGTAACCTCAATTCAGACATTCTGAGTGAGCTTAAACTGTAAAAAGTGGGAGGGTGATATGAGAGTAGAAAAATAAAGGTATATGGGCGTGCATGATCAAAGAAATTAGTTCACAAAAAAACACAAAAAAAAACCACGAGAGATAAACTTGTATACGGTTATGTGCAAAAATGAACGCGATCAACGACTACAAGCCTCTGCTTCCAACAAAGGTAAACAAAAACAAACATGGCCGTCTTTAACAAGTTCAATGCTTCCAGCTAGGTTGCATGGTCAAAATAGTAGCCCAAAATTAGGGAAATTTAATAGCGTAGAAGCAAAGCTGACAGAAAGTATGGATAAAGAAATACACTTTTTCCAAGAATATTAAAGTATAGGGGGATACCGTAAATGAACAGCTTTATACAAAATATCAAAATGTCCACGGTATTTTCATTGGACAATTGGCAGTTATTGTGTAGAGCCAATCAAATATTCTTTTCATTTTGGAATGGTATCATAGCGATTGAGCCGATAAAAACATGCATCACGGTACATAAAACATATTAAGTCCTATGGAATATAGCCGCCAATTTATGTTTTTGTAAAGTATCAATTAAGATAGTAGTGTTTCAGTGATCCATTCTCCATAGATCATCATGGGATGGTGCTACTTTTATTTTAGGTTTTAATTAATTCGAATCAATTCTTATAGTTATACAATAGAATTCTAATTTCTAAATAAAAGCTAAAATTATACCATATTTAATTTTATACTAAAATTGTGCAACATTTACTTTCATACTGAAATTGTGCAACATTTAATTTTATGCCTACAAAAATACCCTTCTAGAATTGATAACTATATTAAAGACACCCTCTTAAGCCACTATTACGGAAGAGCGTGCATTTCATTATTAATTCACTTGAAATGCATTGCACGGGTCGATTAAGCTACAATGACATTTTAGCTAACGAAACTTTATACATCACATGTGTATGATTTTTAAGCAAGTCGCAAAGTTGCGGATAAGAAAATGTCACAACAAAAAGTTGCACGTTTAAGAAAATCTCAACCAAAGTTAAGAAAATATGAATGCATTGCATGGCTATATAATTAAAATACAGTATAGTATATCGTATTTTGGTGCTGTAATGCACATATAGTTAAAGCCGTATTTTATAAAACCTATATGGGCAATTATACTCTAATGCGTATGAGGTGTTATAATATACATGTAAAATAGTCAGCAGTCTTATTTTTTGCTTCCAAATCCTGCGCAAAAAACCTGTCACGAAATATTATTTTTCCACACGGTTTTTGCAACGAATTTCACCTTTGAAAAGCGCCACAAATTAAAACGAATCTGGATTTTTGCATTTGAAAAAGTGGGGGAAATGTCCGCCTTCACTCGTTTCGTTTTTAAAGTAGGAGCGAGTCACGAGCTCAACCGAATAACCAGGTTAACTGGATCAAACGAAACAAAAAAACACGTTCGCATAATACCATGCAGCGAGTAGCTTGTTTTTTTAAAAAAAAGGGTTGGACTTGTTTTTTATCGGTCTAACGTTAATAACGAGGAAATCATAAATGGGTCTCGAGACGAGGCGGAAATTAGAGAGAGAGACCGTGAACTTGAAACGGGTGGCTAACCCCGAATTTACAAAACAAAACAACGTCCACACGCACGAACGCTCTTGGCGCAGGTAACAGATGCTCGATGATTAAAGTGATATAAACACTGGCATCGAGAATTGGGGCAAGAGTAGACTTAAGCGAGAGCTTAAACTCAAAGTTATTGCGGAGGAAAATTGAGAAAAATAACTTCGTTTTTCCGCTGGTTTTTTTTTTTTTTTTTTTTTTCACGTTATAAACAAACATAAAAACTTACAGTTCTCGGAGAACAAGTCACACATGTTGTACTTGTATAATTTGCCCATTTATAGGCAAACGGGAAAAAATTGCAAAAATGTATGTATGCATTACATGCATTGAACAGAACTTAATACTGAATGCATTCTTTCGAAGTTTCATATAATCGATAGACTATACACTATAGACTTTATTACCCCACTTTGAAAGTAACAAAACTAAAAATTGTCAATTTCCGGGTTTAAGATAGTACTGCGTCAAATAAAAACGTCAGTAAAAACGACATACTGTACTTGTACATGTGCACTGTAGCTGAGGTTGCCATATAGTTTCTAATAAATGACACTTTAGTCCATATATTTTAATGTATCTTAAAATGAAAATTGTTTAGTTGCATCACTTCTGAAGTGGGGGTGCGATGTGTTAATATAAAAAAAACATCTCCATATAATTTGCTGATGCAAACTATATATGAACATTTTAAGCAATCATCACCACAGATAAGCGTGTGCTTTAAAAATCCAAAAATCTGAGAATCTCCATTAATTTCGAGAAAATGTCATACGAAATACTGACTTATTATAATGACGAAATAATGTCTTATTTCATTTGCTTTACTTTATTTTTATCAATTGCGCTTATTAATTTCACAGCTGTTAGTTACTAATTATACGGCCTTTGTATAGATATAAATTACGAATCGCTTTTTTAATAAATGCTTTACGAATCGTACTTTGGAAGTCGTGAAGTCACGGATGCAAAAGGAATGCATATATTTTCGAAATAGCGACTGAATTAGAGTGAATT
>JAQGBX010008414.1:0-10552 GCA_034698745.1 Megaphyllum sjaelandicum
TGTTAGCCCGCTGGTTGGCGCTGGTGGTACGGTAAGTAACATTCTTAATTAAAAAGTATCACTGTGCTCTTACCCAATCATACCACATCTTTTTTGGAGGAACAGTTGCCACAACTTTTGGAAGCTGTCCCTTTGGCAGTTCGTAATGCCATGTGGTTTCAACATGATGGGGCTCCTGCCCATTGCAGCATGGATGTGTGGCACTCTTGATGCTACTTTTGAAGCCCAATGGATTGGCAGAGATGCGCCTGTTACCATGGCCCCCTAGGTCTCCAGATTTGTCATGCCTGGATTTCTTCCTATCGGGACAAATGAAGAACGTAGTGTATGAGTCTATGAGACTCCAGTGGACACACAAGAAGATCTTGTGGCCAGAATTGCGGTTGCGAGGGCAATGTAAATGACATGCCGGGCATCTTTGAAAGAGTGCGTCAATCAATGCGTCGCCAATGTGAGGCTTCCATTAATTGTAATGGTAGAACGTTTGAGCATTTACTGTAAAACATTGTACTAAACACGTAATTGTTGAAACATTCTGTGCCAACATTAATTCCATGTAAACCATTCTGTGCCAACTTTAATTCCATGTAAGTTTTTAATAGTGACCTTTGGATCCTAGGTTCTATGGTGAAAAATGTTTACCTTAGTTCACTCTAACACCAGTTTAAGTTTGTACCATGAGTTCAAAAACACCCTATATAGTTCCTGTATCAAATCGACCATGACCATCTTCCTATCCCACCCTTCTCGTTAAAGTCCCAAATACGAAAAATACATGTACAACCTAACTAAATTGTGAATTTGGGGTCCATCATGACCAGACTGCTTAGTCTTGTCTTAATTTGTATAATGATCCCCCCTCCCCTGCCAAATGGTAGCCTACTACTGTATGTACTGACTGTAGGGTAAAGAATTGAAAGTTTCATGACTTTATGCTAGGGTATTATCGGCATTTTCTGAAATGGTCAAAATGCAGTTATTCAATTTGCGTTGCATTACCCTTATTTGCATTTGCGTTGAATATGGCGATGATACGTAAGATGTACTTTAGGGAAAAGGGCATTCTGAAGCAATCTAGTGCTCACTTAAGAATGAAACATCGGTTCTGTTTTGATCATGACTGTGAGTCCAAATTTCAATTTACTGTCTTGCTTCGGCTAAAATCTCTATACAGAAGAACATTGCACGTACATGTACAGTACATGGATATGCTATGAAATATTAATGGATATTTATGCATATATTAATGTGCCATCTCGGCTTATCTGTTTCTAAACTTTCATCATCGAGTTGCGACTCCCAACGGTGGATTTGAACAGATTTCTGTCGATGTTCTTTCATAATCGAGCGTTTTGAAAAGCACATCTGCGTTTAAATTCAAGTTCGATGCCTTCGGGGCATGTCATAGTTTCCTATAATTTAGACTTCATTGACTAATGCCTATCATTATTAGAAATAAATGGTAGAAAACAACGCATTCATCCTATGGCATTTTCTTTGGTCGTTGGCATGGTTATTTCATTATATCGTTGCAAAGGTGTCCATTGACAAGAGGCATAGCTGGACAGGTGTTGACCACCTGCTGTCCGGAATAATGTATATTTATTTCGTGTATACTATTTTCAAAATGTATGACACGTTATCCTGCGTGCAAAGTTCTGTAGCCCCATCATTTCATTGCCCCATGTACAGTACATGAATATGATAGCCAACGATGTTGTAACCCAGGTTGAACTTAAACATCCTTTCATAACTTTTTGCTTCAATCATTCAAATTTGTCTTAAAAAGTAGGCCTACTTTTTCTTTCCCCAGATTTGCTTTTATTTGCTGTCAGATAGATACGCCTTGTGCAGCGGGTGGTCATCATGACTACATTTTTTCCCTAACTTATTGACAAATTCATAAACGTTTCAAATTTCCGCTCAAATCTTATCCTCCGAGTGGTTTCGGAAATATAGAATTACTTAGAATTCACTTTGTGCCTATTTTAAATACGTTATCTCCTGATAAGGGATGAATATAGAAGGGTGTTGGAGCCAGTGTACATGTATCGTGATAGTTGAAAAGTCATGGCACTTCGTGACTGTAGTCCATCTAGGGTACACTCATAAGAGGATCGTGTGGCTTGCGGTATCGGAATTTTGGGTGCACTAGCCTTAAATTATCATAAGTTATATTTCATATGCTGATGGGATAAGCCGTAACCGAAATAATTCGTTTTCTTATGCCATTATTTATTGGTGTACCATCAGATAGGTTGCCACCAAAAAATGATGGGTGTCATAGTTCAAATTTCCGTTTCACCCTTACACATTTTCACGATAATCCAAGAATTTATGATATGCATTATGCGGACGACTGATATGTAGCCTGCTGAGTAAAGACTCGACCCTAATACCACTTTATCAATTTGTTGTTACTTTGAATTAATTACTTCTATCTATACTTGTTTGTGTGATAGATCATCGAAGCGTAACTCCATGGTTCTTTATTTCGCGAATTTCTGTTAGGTTTTGCTCGCCAATAATAAGATGTAGTATATTCCTTTGTCCCAGACATACGAAATTGTAAAATGTTTGCCAAAAATCGTCAACTATCATTGCAAGCTTTACTTATTTAAAAGCTTGTTTTAGAAATGGACCTTATGCAGAGGTGCAGCACGTCATGTGGGGTTGTGAAGACATTTTTGGTTGGCAACATTTTTAGTCAAACGTCATCTGCTACTTCATTGTTTTCATAGATAATCGTGGAAATGACTATACATGTATTTTCAATTTTTTGTATATATTTCAGTATTTTTGCATTGTGTGAGGAAAAATAAGCACTGTATTTTATATTGTTTTAATTTTATTGAATTGGAGACCTTTTTAAGCATTTCTGAAATATGCCTATACTTGCTCGCATGATAAAAAACGATTTTACAATGACTCCAATAATTCAAAAATACTGAATACAGTAAAACCTGGAAAAGTGACCACCTGTTTATGTTGACCACTTTTTAGTCTATTGTTTTTTCTAGTATACATTTCCTTCATAAAAATTTTCTGTAGGCCTATAGTGACCAATTACCACCTGTCTATTGTGTACAGTGACCAGTGTGTGTTTTTTTTTTTTAAATTTTTACATTGTCAAAGTACCTTATAAAGTGACCAGGTAACAGATGAGTCACATTACACCTTTCTTTAACCCATGGACATGATGATTCTCTACTTTTTTGGTTTTGTGTTTTTTTTACTAAGTTTTTTTTTAATAAGTACAGTGTACATGTTCATTATTTTAATGTAATTCACATATTCTTTGTATAGTGACCACCTGTGTACAGTGACCAACATAGCACTTTTTTTGTGGTCACTCTAAACAGTCAATTTCGAAGAATATCTACCAAACAAACTAAAAATGACTACAATTGACTTAAAATGTTGCCAACCAAAAATGTATTCACACAGTTACATCACTTGATCTTTTCATCTAATGAACAATGTGCAGTTAATCGATTAGTTGCATCGTCTTTCCTATGGAAAAACGCAAGTTAAACATGGGTGAAAACTGTTCAGAATTTGTAGGATTTCTTGTCAAAAGTCGTTTCAAATCAAACAGGCTTCACATTTCAAGAGAGCAAATTGAAGTATGACCGAATACGATTTGGAAGCGTTAAATGATGCAACTCCCTTTAATGCTTTACTGCGGACTTTTACAAATTCTTGCGAGGTCCATTGACCTCATTAGGTCCCTGCAGGGATATTGTACGAGGTCAAAGTTAAATTCCTCCCAAGGTTGTTCTCCTATCCAAGATGTTTATGAGCCGGATTTTTATAGGAAGTAGGAGGACCCACGTTTTTTTCCATAAAATAAATACCAACAGAGTGAAGACCTTCCTTGAGTTCCCCCCCACCCCAAATTTTCGCAGTTTCTTCTCCACGCCCTTGATCGCAGAGGTCTATGGCTCCAGCGGAGATTTAGACAACTTCATCCAATTGCATCTGACAGGTATCGAGCCCCTCCATAATAAAGTTATAGCAAATATGACCAGTTTTGGCAGCCTGTATTTTTCTAGATTTAATTTATCACCCCCATAATTAACCCGTGAGCAAATAAGACGTGGGGCTTCTGAATCCGGCAAACCCTCCATGATTTCGGATGTTTTTTTTTAGTTCAGGCGTTGATCTTGGCCTGAATTTTGGCAAAAATTTCCGGCTGATGGGCGATCGAGCGAATAATTAAAATTTCGTGAACCTGTATTCTGCGATTTTTGATGATTTTCACCTTTTGATGCTTCCGACCCCTCCCACCATTTGGCTAAACAATTTTTGGTCTTTCGAGCAAATTACGGCAAAACACGAAACATTGGATGCCACCTCCAATTTATTGAGGGAATTCTGGGTCACCGATCAAGCAGATCTCAGGTCAAGTTGAAGCTCTACTCCCCCAATTCTTCATCAATAAATAAGGCTAAAGCCAATATTTATCTGGGTTTGGCAGCCTAATAAATTTCTAAATTAATATTTGCTCTACAGTCTACAAGGATCGATGTTAGCATACATTTGTAGATATAATAGTGTATAATGTTGCAGACTATAATGATATCCTCAACGAATCTTCTTAATACGGTGTAAAACATTGCATCTAATCTCTACTATAGATATATGAATTCGTATAAAATGTTTGTTTATGCATTTTTCCCGTTTATTTAAAAAAAATAACGTGGAAAACATTTAAAATTGGCGAGTTTTTACAAATTTATACTCGCAAATAGCCAAAGGTCGACAATAAAACGTAATCAGGGTACCCCCAGACCTGGAAAGGTCAGGGAAGAATGGCTTATTGTGAAATTTCTAATTTTCCGATTCAAGTTTTTCGTGTAGAAGTTAGCAAAATTTTCCAAGTTTTCCGTGTATAAGTTTAATTGCAAAATTTTCCAAGTTTTCCGAGGACAAATTTGCAAAATTCTCCAGGTTTTCCGAGAACAAATTTTCAAATTTTCCACGTTTTCCGTTTTTCCAAACATTTTGCAAACTTGTTCACGGAGAACTTGGACAATTTTGCAAACTTGAAAAATTCCCACGTTTTCCGAGGAAAATGTTCATCATTTTCAACATTTTCCGAATACTAAATTGCTATTCGTGTAAATTTTGCGAAATATATTCCTGTGTCGATTTTTGACATTGTTATTGGTCAGGAGAATTTTTTAAAACCGGAAAAAGTCAGGGAAGTTGAAAATGAAATTTCTGGGGGAACCCTGCATGCGATTCTTTTGATTCTTGATCCTTCGTTTAGACAACAATGTTCCTAAATAGCATCACGGGTTCTAGGTTGTGGATAGCGGTAAGAAAAGTGAATTTAATTCTTGAGATATGCATTCGGAGAGAACGGAAAAGTTCAGACGTTGATGTCGTAAACTTCTCAAGTATTTACTCTTTGACATATCTCAGTCGAGCATTTGAAATAACTGAAATCCAGCAATGTGCTTGAACCGAAAATGACCCGATATCCTATATAGATGATGGCAATGGCGGCGAGCGTGCATGAGCACTTCTGGTCGTTGAGATGCTAATTTGAAGCACTCAATCATGGGCTTAACCTTAATTATGAATAGTGCAATGGACGGTTTGCTTGTCGGCACGGTGTCTTACCGCGATGTGCCATGCATGCGCATTTTTAGAGCATGAAATGAAGGTATGTTTTTGATTGCATTCTCAAATGCCTTCCATTTTTGGACTGCCCACAGGGACGATCTGTGCATTCGAACTTGTTTCTAACCTATGTAACGAGACAGCTTAATCTAAATTGAGGATTAATTAGTAGCAGCTAGACACTAATCACGGAGATTGCATCGCAGTGGAGCGAGCTCATTTGCATCAAGATTTAATTATTTCCAGCGTATGATGCTTGCAATCAAGAAGTACCAATTTCCTCGCAATTTCTACAGCCAAACCACGACACACAAACATTCTATGAACGAACAATTCCTATTTACGAACATTCCATTTGTTTGACTCCTTAGGGTCGGTTGCACCAACAGAGGTCAAGAATAACCTAGGGTTAAGCAGCTGTTTATAACTCTAGGTAAACCCACCGTATATTGCACAAGCTCTGGTTATGGAAAAAAGTGAAGAGAAAGGTTAACCCAGCCAGGAGACAGGGTTAACCTTGGGGTATTAGGCCAAAACAACATGGCGGACATGCTGCCTGGCATATGATGCTGTGCATTTGTGCAGGATGCACCACCTGGTCACACAGACAGTGGAAGCCAGGATGCGCAATCTGGCAGCACTGGTCAAAGTTAGTTCATTTTCCGAACAATATTTTGGTTTCAGCAGGTTAAACATGGGTTCTATCACCCTGGGAATATTGGTGCAACACAAGTATCTAACATGATGGTTAACATGTAGTCAAATTTTAGCTCGAGGTTAGTAAGCCTCAGATTTTAACCTAAGTTGGTGCAACCGGCCCTTAGCTTATTTACAATGATGTTCGCGTTTATGAACCCTAGAACCTTATTAGAACAAAGGTGCTGTGAAACTTGTCTTATGCATTGACAATTGTCTATCATGTACAATTTTGAAAACTGCTATAGGATTTTCTGGGTGCTATTTGTCGGGTTTAAATCTCAAGATACATGTACATTTACAATAAAAAATCGCAATACGTGAAAAAAAAAGTTTGATTCAATTACCACTGACCAATATTTTCAAAAATAGATTTATTCGTTTCAATTAAGTATTCGGGGATTTTCATTTGAATGACAAAAAGTAAACAAGAGCAAGTTAAAAGATAAATTTATTTGGTCATGTCGTTTACAATAAAACATGGAAAAGTGATTACCTTTGAATGGTGACCACCTGTTTATGTTGACCACTTTTTAGTGTATTGTTTTTTCTAGCGTACACTTAATTCCTTCATTAAAATTCTCTGTATAGTGACTAGTGACCACCTGTCTATTGTTTACAGTGACCAGTGTGCGTTGTCTTTTTTGCAATTTTTACATTGCCAATGTACCTTAAAAAGTGACCAGATAAGGATGATCTTGCTTACATCTTGCTTTAAACCTTGGACATGATGATTCAGTACTTTTTTGGTTGTGGTTTTTTACTACGTGTATTACAGTCTACATGTATAAGTGCAGTGTACATGTTCATTATTTTAATTTAATTCATGCATTTTTTGTATAGTGACCACCTGTGTGCAGTGACCAACATTGCATTTTTTGGTGGTCACTCTTAACAGGTTTTACTGTATTTTAATTTTTTCGTTAAATCTTATGGACGAGTTCCGAGCAATTGTCCTGGAATTCGTTATATTCGTAAGTTGTGGTCCACTGTAGTACATTATAACTAAAAAACCACCAATGGTAGCAGTGTTCCTTTCAACCAAGTTGACCATCTCGTATCTGAGACTAAGATTATTGTATAAAATAGGGAATGTTGCTATTGGTGAAAACTGCTGATGTCTCAACCGAATAGCTCGTACATGTCAATGAACTTGCAAGATGGCGTACCGTTTTACCCTCGATGCAAACTTACCAACATGGCCATGAATTAACGTGCACAATTTTTATGTTGACTTTTATTACCGCTGGCATAAATTTGCATTCAATTTCTTCAATAATAAAATCTCGAAAGTGTAACGAGGGCTATAGCGTCTTTTATGAACCCTCTTCAGAGGAGGGTTCTTACTTGCTAAAATACTGAAATTGCTTAATGGATTGCGTGCAAAAACTCCTTCAATTTAATTTCAAATCGATGTAAACGGTAATGAAACATGGATTTGTTAGCCATGAAAAGTTGTTTCTGCATGCACCTTCTGCTCGTAATAGTCCAAGTTTGATGGATTTTGACGCTCCCGGCTTATGGTGTTCTTTCATAGATGAAAGATGCCTGCGCTTGCACTATGCTTCGTTAACTTTAATTGGAGTAGAAAGGATTTTAAAGAGAGGAAATCACTATCTCAAGAAGGTTTAGATTCACGGAAGCGTGTTGTAACTTTCCATTAAAAAGGATGTGCATCGTATATTTGTCTCCTTCCGGTGTGATGTGCTACCATCAAACGGAATTTAAAAAAATTCATAACCTAGATGGTACAAGAATAAAGTTGATACTTTAGTGCTATGCAAATTTTTTTTAACTTTCTCTTTGATGACAAATGGCCATGAAAATGTACAAGTTAAACATTTGCTACAATATTCAGCGCAACACATCAGAGGAGAGGGCAATCTCCTTATGACATTGAACAAGTCATTTTTTCCAGTAGTTTAAGAAAAGTCATTTCTGTATCACTTTGGAAGTAATACGAAATGATATTGAAATGAAAAATTAATAAATAAAAGGTACTATCTTTCTTCAGTTATTTCTGTAAAACATTTTTTTCAATTTTTCGTTTATTTTTTTAAATATATTTAAAGATTATATATTTTTTATTTATTTTACAGAAATAACTTTGAACTTTTATTTATCATGTATTTTTCATTTTAAAATAATTTCGTATTACTTTCAAAGTGATACAGGAATGCTTTTGAAGCGACAAATAAATGATAAATAAAAGGTAATATCTGGCTTCAAAGAACTTTGAGGCAAAATATTACCTTTTATTTATCATTAATTTTTTATTTCAAAATCATTTCGTATTACTTTCACAGTGATACAGAAAAGATTTTGAAATGAAAAATAAATCATAAATGAAAGGTAATATCTGACGTCAAAGTTATTTCTGTAAAATATTTTATTGAATTTTTCGTTTATTTTTCAAAAATATTCAAAGATTGTGTATTTTTTATTTATTTTATAGAAATAGCTTTAAAGTAAAATATTACCTTTTATTGTTCATTTCAATAACATTTCGTATTACTTTCATAGTGATACAGAAATGATTTTGAAATGAAAAATATAACTTCAGTTATTTCTGTAAAATATTTTATTTAATTTTTTGTTTATTTTTTAAAAATATGTAAAGATTATTTTTTTTAAGTTATTTCACAGAAAATAAACGAAAAATTGAATAAAATATTTTACAGAGATAACTTTGAAGAAAATTATTACATTTTTATTTATCATTTATTTTTCATTTCAAAATAATTCAAAGTTATTTCTGACATTTAATTTAATTTGTCGTTTATTTTTAAAACATATTTAACGATTGTATTTTTTATTTATTTTACAAAAATAATTTTGAAGCAAAATATTACCTTTTATTTATCATTTATTTTTCATTTCGTAATAATTCAAAGTTATTTCTGACATTTAATTTAATTTGTCGTTTATTTTTCAAACATATTTAAAGATTGTATTTTTTATTTCTTTTACAGAAATAACTTTGAAGCAAAATATTACCTTTTATTTATCATTTATTGTTCATTTCAGAATCATTTCGTATTACTTACGAAGTGATGCAGAAATATACTACTTGTTACAATATTTCACTCGAAGCAAATGCTCCGAACATACAGTTTGCCTTTTATCTGCTACCTTTAGCTTGTAGTTCAGTGTTTTACATTGTTCCAGTCCATTAATAGTTGTGTACATTTTTATTTTATTTGGTTTACGTCGTACTCGAGGCCGTTTCGCAACGGCCTCGAGTGCGACTGTTTTTCCATTAATGTCGTGTGGCGCTGCATTCAGCTGAGCATTTCCTCTTTTTGCCTCAAATTCTTTTTCTTTTCTCATCAAACTCGTATTTATTTGAATGGTCTAATGAATAGGCAATTGTCTTTTTTTGTGCTCATATCGGTGCTGCTTCCAGCACGAAATATCACCCGAGCATTTAGCGCGTTTGATTTCGTGCTGCTTTTCTTAATTCAAAACGCATTTAATTGCGAATGAAGCATCTCGATGGCTGACTTCCGGTTCTTTTGTTTTAATCTCAGCAGATGGTCATCTCTGGAGGAATTAATCAGCTGGTGGAAGAGATCCTGGGTCAATTATACCAACCCTTCGAAGGTGTGCGGGGCATTTTGGTGCGTCAGGCCAGGGACATTCTGGTGTGCAACTATTCGGGTAATTTGGAAAAATTTCGGGAGGAATTCCTGCAGCCTGCCTCGCTCCTGTTGAGGGATTTTCAAGCCAAGGAAAGGGTGAGTCAACTAAATGGTTTTATCATTTAAAAAAAAAAATTGTTTATTAGTTTATAATATCTGTAACAATGACGACACCTCGTCGCTACTTGAAAAATTTGAGAAATTTTACAAATTCATTGAGAGGTCAAACAACATGTGCCAGAAAAGCTCATTATACGATGTATTTTCAAGATGGAACGAACTATACATATCTGGGTCCCGTGTTTTTTTAAGTAGTGAGTTTTTAAATTAAATCATATACTGTAGTGCGGGAATTGTACGTTTGTTGACACCCTGTATAGGTGTCTGGAACGTAACCGGAAACGCTCCGTGGACGCAGCGTTGTGGTGGACGCGGTCCTGGGTTGCGATTCCTTATCGCATACAAATTTATGTGGAGAAATGAGAGTTGGGCTTCACCACCGACTCTGGTGTATTGCGTGAAGCTCCGAAAGCCTGCAGAAAGGGGGCGCTTTCCCAGCGTGCCCCGCGGCTATAGTTGATCGA
>JAQGBX010008415.1:0-10551 GCA_034698745.1 Megaphyllum sjaelandicum
AGTGCAAGGAGTGCATTTTGCTTTCATTTGGAAAAATTTCCCTGACCACTCACAAATTTCCCTGACCACAATTTTTTCCCTGACTTTTCCCTGACTTCCCTGACCTGTGGCCACCCTGTATTAAAATCTTAACTGCTCGTATTAAATGTCCCATGTGGTGAAATGGAATGAAACCAATTCTAGATTTTTTCATTTTCGTTACCCAGAACCTCCCCAAGACTCAAGCATGGTCATGACACCAGACATTATATAAAGTATTGAGATCTTGAAAACTTTACTGTTGGGATCATTTCGATAAGTTAATTGGAGCTTTCCCCTTTTGATAAAGCTAAAAAATCAAAGGAATTGTTCTCGTTTTAATCAGAGTAGAAAAAACAACGCGCATGAAAACATTACGCTACAAGGAAAGTCATCTATTGGCAATATCGACAAATAAAATATAAAAATGTTCGGAGTTAATGTTTTTTAAATGTTTTATCTAACCTAAAATACAATTTTGAAAGTATCACTATGAAATGTAAACGGACACACATTTATGATATGTCGAACATGAAAGACTTTGTCGAAACTTAATACGTTTCAAATTTAGTGGGATATGGGTTTTGAACTTTTCATGTCATAGAATTTGATGTTGCCCAAGAGCATTTGTTTGGATATATTCTACATGTATAAGTAATAGAATAAGATATGATTGCATATTGCCAAATAAAACTTGCATTTTCCGGGCATTAATCATTCGCAACCAACGAGAATATTTTCAGAAGAGTACGTTTTGCAACATTATTGAATATTTAAACTAAATATGAAGCGTATAACTTATCTTGGAATGAAAAGCTACTATCGAAACAATAATTCATTTAATTTAAATGTTAATAGCCGTGTCAACAGCAGAATTTAAGTGTTTGCATTTTAATGAGTTATTGTTTGTAAAGAAATTAACACAATAGTTGACATGGGGCAGTGGTGTCACCCACTTTGTCAAAAAAAAAAAACATCTTGAGAAAGAGGATGGTAGAACAATTGAAAATATGTAAAACACCCTACAACATCTTTAACTGCATGGTATTTACCCACTTTAAAAGTGGACGAAATGTAAATGAGTTTTTCCCCTTCTACATGTTTATGCATTTTTTTTTTCCGAAGATAGGGGAATTTGAGTGGGAAAAATCTCTTCAAGGAATTCTATTGGGAGCTTTCTTCTATGGCTACATTATAACCCAAGTACCTGCTGGATGGCTCTGCGATAAGTAAGTTTGGCTTAGTGTAATTATTGATTAAGAGAAACAATTGGGGGGAAAAAAACCATTGCTCTACTCTCCTGACTTCATCAGCTGCACATTTCGACTTTCATTTACATGTATAAACATAGGTTCTGTGTAAATTACGGAAGGTGGACCCAATCGTCGCCATTGAGAACTTTCTACAGTTTTATTCTTCCGCATTCATTGACCGTTTTCATTAGAATCAATTGACCTAAATATGCTTACATATAGCAATGCAAGTCAGCCATCGCTAGTTTTTACCATTGAAGCAAGCCGTTTTTTTGCAAAACGATTATCCAGCATCTTTTGTACCCCCTACTGGCGCACAATGGGGCCACATGCATGAAAAGTTAGAATTAATTCTGTTATAAGATTTTACCTATATTTAACTAATAAAACTTCATGAAGCATTGTTTTGAACCTAAATTCTGAAATCCATAATCCCAGAGGGCCCTGGCCTTGTAGCATTTTTTTAAAACTAGTTCCGATATTTAAGAGGGAACATAAAACAGTTCAAGCTCCAGGGCCCCAAAAATGTAGGCCGACCTCTGAGATTAATGATGCCCATTTAGATAGATGCTATAATTTCTGATAATTTTGAGGCATCTGATCAGCTAATTTTTAAGGTTAAGGCTGTCTTATTGCATCAAATTTATTCTAGTGAAGAAAAGATAAATAGAGCACTAGATAGAACTAAATACTAAAAGAAGTGAACAAAAATAATCTACGCTATGTTTGTCTCATTAAAACGCATATGCAAATCTTTAAGACTGAATGTAGAATATTTTAAAAATGTACAAGTATGTGCAAGTTTTTCTTTCGGTTTTTGAAAGAAGAGATTCTCCTGATCATTTTGATATATTGCTTTTTACCCAGACTCATTTAGAACTATACTAAGTCACTAGGAGAAAATTATGTCATAAGAAAAAAAAATTGACAATCATACACTATATTTGTATTTCTTTTTTTTCTCGATTAAATTATTTGGACAAAATAAAAAGAGCACTAAAAATACAAAGTTCTAATATGAAACCGATGAAATAATAAAAATTCGAATTATACTCCAGCTCCAGCTCTTTATAGCTGCCATGATCATCGAAAAATGAATGCCTCCAGATATGAAATTTAAAAACCACTAACTACATGTATTTGAGCCATTGTTAGCGGTTTAATTTTGCTGAAAAAGCCTATCGAAAACTAAAAAATCAATTTCAATACTTATTCAGCAGTTAATAACTCACAGCAAGATATCCAGTTATACAACCAAAGTATTAATTCTAGTTTCCAGCTCCAACTTTGGTGGCGATTGGAAATCTCGCTGTGAATTATCTACATAATACCGACCACTTGAATACCACTTTTACTGACCAAAACATTTTAGTGGCCATGTCTTTTACACTTGTACAACACATGCCCTTTATTCTTTATAGTACAGTACGATATAATAATATAAATAATATGGAGTAATTTTAAATTTTGCTTTATGAGAAAGTGGAATGAAAAGGTTTTAAGAAGCCCAGCTCTATTGCATTTCTAAAATTCAGTGATTTATTGAAATTTTGCAGGATTGGAGGAAAAATTGTTTTGGGTGTTGGCTTGGGTGTTGTTGGCGGCTTGACCCTTCTTTTACCCGAAGCAGCTCGAATTAGCCCTTACGCTATGCTGGCTGTGCGCATTATTCAAGGAATGTTTGCGGCAAGTATCGATGGACACCAAACTTTCAACTATGTCTGCCCATCAGTTTCCTTTTTTCGAAAAACCCGGGCAAAATCCATTACATCCAGAAATTAATTTGTGGGCTTGTTTCTTTTCAGGCTGTTTCTTTTCCTGCCATTCATAACTTAGTTGGAAACTGGGCTCCACCATCAGAAAGAGGATTGCTTATGGCTATTGCATACTCTGGTAAGTCGTCAACACTACAGATTTTATTTATTTTTTATTGTAGATATTTGATTACACAATGAACTATTCAAACTCATTGCAAATCTGGGTGAACACAAAATCTTTATCCCCCCCCAAAAACATTTACACCATTATGACAATCCTGTGTGTGCACTTGAATAGAAAGTCATGGGTGCTAGCTATATCCATTTATGGTATTAAATATTACCTAAAACCATTTGTTGGACGAAATGAAAACTATAATGTAAAATTAGGAAAAGGAAGAGCATGGTTTGTTTGTATGTATTCAACTGGTTTCGACTTCAATGGATATTGTAGCAACTTCAAATAATATCCAATGAAGACGAAACCAGTTGAATATATACAAACAAACCATGCTCTTCCTTTTTCTAATTTGACATTTTGTCTTAGGTGTTACAGTTCAAAAATTATAGTTTTGATTTCGTTCAAAAAATGGTCTTGGGTAACATTTAATACCATCAATGGATAGAGCCCCCATGACTTCATATTCAAGTGCACATACAGAAATGTCATACCTTTAATGGTGTAAATGTTATTTGGGGGATACAGACTTTGTGTTCACCTGGTATAGATCATGCTACCTTGCAAAATCATCCATTTATACAAAATGTTAAGGGCCAGCCCTTGCCAATACCAGAAATTCATATCCTTACCTTACACAAAATTAAATAAATACAATTTTGATGAAATACAGTAGATGCAGATACCTTTGCTTGCGTAGGATTATTGTGAACCGTTCTTTATTCCATATTCTTAGGCATGTATGTTGGTACACTATTGACTTTCCCCGTTTGTGGTCTTTTGTGCGATTATGGATTTGATGGTGGCTGGGGATCAGTGTTCTACGTCACAGGTCTGAAAATTAAAAAATAAATTGGTCTTAATTTATTCAAAATAACCGATTCATTATCATTATTGGATAACTGAAGGGCTACTTGGCTGTGTTTATGCGCTTGCACTGATATTTCTGGTTTTTGATGGCTATGAAAAACACCCGAGAATTTCTCCAAAGGAAAGACTTTACCTCGAGAAAAACCTAGAGGGTCACCATGCAGCAGGAACTGTAAATTCCTAATACAACAACTTTAAAATCCTTACGGCAATTTACAATTATCATTAACATTTTATCACAAATTAAATCTCAGCATTTCACCATCCCTTGGTTGGAATTCGCTAAATCTGGTCCAGTTTGGGCGATTATAATAGCTCATCTATGTGCCAACTGGGGACTTTACACACTTGTCATTAACCTACCAATGTTCATGAAAGAAGTTCTGAAATTTGATA
Organism: Megaphyllum sjaelandicum; assembly: GCA_034698745.1. Taxonomy (NCBI): domain Eukaryota; kingdom Metazoa; phylum Arthropoda; class Diplopoda; order Julida; family Julidae; genus Megaphyllum; species Megaphyllum sjaelandicum. The sequence continues at coordinate 4,473 of JAQGBX010008415.1, forward strand.
TCAAGCAGGTGAGAACAGTTCGCAAACGCACAGAAAGTAACTGATGTTCTTTACTTAACTAAAATAACTATAAAACTTTTAGAATGGATTCCTGTCGTCACTTCCGTACCTGTGCACTTTATTTGTAAATTTGTTTTGCGGTAAATTGACCGATTTTCTGAGACGAAAGAATTGTTGTTCATGGACATGTATCAGGAAGATTTTTAACAGCATAGGTAATTACGTCTTTTTTAGGCAATAATTTCTAGAGCTACCTTGGAGTTATTCATTGCATGAATCACATAGCTCATGTGCTCATAGTGCTTTAATTTTTCTGCTATTAGGAATGTTTATTCCATCATTATGCATGTTGTCAATCACCTTTCTTCACTGTGAAACACGTTATGTAGCAGTTGCGGCATTGACAGCATGTCAAGCAATATCAGGGTTTGCATATTCAGGTTTGTTAAGAATTCGAAAACACATAAAACTTAAATTATAATTATATGACCTTGCATTTGCAGCTAATATATATTTATAAATGCCTTAGGTGGATTCTTTTATAACCATGTGGACTTGTCACCTCAACACGCTGGAATTCTCATGGGAATAAGCAACATGTTTGCAACAATTCCTGGCATTCTGTCTCCTCTACTTGTTGGATTATTAACACCAAATGTAAAGATGCAATGCTTTTCTATAACATGACAATATCTAACAACTGTTGCCACTAATTGAAAGTACAAGAAATTACTGATCAGTAATGTACACAATTCAAATTGTAGGAGAAGTTTAAATTGTTTGTTATTTTCTTCTAAAACAAGGACAGTTTTTCAATATAAAAATATAACTTTCACAAGAAGTGGTAATAGTTTACTGAAATTACATGACTAAAATAAAGTTAACAATCTCAAACTTTTCCAGAAAACAAGAGAAGAATGGATGGTCATTTTCTACATTGGAACCGTTCTGTATGCTTTTGGGGCGGTTATTTATCTGATTTTCGGGAGTGGGGAAAGGCAGCCCTGGTCATACACTGATGAAGAACAAAAAAACCAAAATGAGCTGGAGGATTTTAAGAAGTCCCCTTCAATCAACGATAAACCATCTGCAGAAAATTCAGCAGATTTGTAACAAATGGATACATCAGGCAACACCATTTTATTTGTGCTTATGTTTTTCAAATCAGGGGTATTCAAACAAGGCTGAGCAGATGAGTGAATAAATAAATGGATGCAACTACAAAGCTTGAACAAAGTACGCAGCAAAATCTAGATTTCAAAACTATATAATATGCATGCTCTGGAGTTTTAAGATAAGTGGAAATGCAGATCAATTAAGTTTTTTAATTTCTTTTATGGAAAATGCAGCACAATTTTCCAGTGCTCAGTTCTTCAAGACATAAAGCCTCTCCACTTTGCCAAAGCTCTCATCTATCATGCTTGTTTGAGCATCCTTATTATCATTAGTTGTTGTAAAGTTTTTACTGAGTGATTATAACCATTACAACTAGAGATATGGGCAATAGGTCAGAATAGTATATTCATAACTATTTTGCCAGTTTTCCGTATTTACTCAGGGGACGTTTAAGTATGATATAACACTATTTAACCATTTAAGCAACCTCTTCTGCCATTCCCACCACAAATTCGCCACTTTCCCTCTTTCTTATTTTTATTTTTAAATGTCAAAAACCTTATTGGATGCTTCATATGATTTACTATGTCCTTTCTATTTTAACATCAATCTAAGGAACTTGAAGTGGATATGAAAAATCATAAAACTTGATATCGACTTACGACATATCTCCGCAAAATTTGCTGAGTCAATTTTTTTTTCAACATTTTTTTAAAAGATCACATATTTTTATAAATTGCTTGCAAATTTTTCATGTAAAGCACTAAGTAAACGCTGAATCTGTTTAAAAAATAAAAGTTGTACAAATTTATTTTTGAAGTTACTCAATGTATCTGTTTCAATTTATTGCACACAGTTTGGCATCAAAATGCTTATTTACTTGTGGCCCTTCCCTCGACGCACCAAGCCACTTGACACTGTAGCATATTTATCTTTGATATTTTTTGCGACTTTTACAAGAAAAGTTGTTCAACTTGGACCCCATTAATAACCAGGCAATCGAATTTCTCAAACACTAACAATTTTTAAAATATTTAAGAAAACGCTTAATTTTAAAAAAGCAATAATGATTTGGAAATAAATACTTATACCAATTAATATATGATAGTGACAAGCCGTATACCTGCATTGATCGAAAATAATTTTCATAATGTAGAAACATTTCATGTGCATTCTGACAGTTGTTCAAAATTCAGTAACATACAGTGTATGTGTAATTTATATAAAAAAAAGGAGAAAGATAATTCAACAGATCAAACTTGAAATAAAATGCAACTTTATTTTTCACTGCATTTCATGCTTAATTACAAGTTGTTTTATAATTTGCTTTTAATGAATGAAAGAAATTTTTGAAACATGGCTCATACCAGCTTAACTCTTATCATGTCATGTCATAACACGACACAAAATAAATGTGTCATATCATACATGTAATTAAATGTCCCCTCACTATAGGGGACCCAGAAATGTAATTGGCAACACAAATAGTAATTTGAGTGATTTCAGTAATTCATTTATAATCTAATCCCATTTTACCCGAGCTTCAAACTGGCATTCAGCCGACGAAACATCTATATGGCCAAATATAAACTGCTCAGGGTTCTCCCAGAAATTATATTTTCAACTTCCCTGACTTTTCCAGGTTTCAAAAAAAAAATTCCCTGACCAATTAATGATAACGTGAAAAATTGACATTTTCAAAAATTGACACTGGAAAATATTTTTTTTTTCAAAATTGATTAACGACAATTTTGAAAATAAACATAGAATTTTTTTTTAAAATAGGAAAATTTTGTATTCGGAAAATGTTGAAAATTTGAGCTCGGAAATGTGGGAAATTTTAAAATTTTCTCCTCGGAAAATGTGGAAAATTTGTACTTGGAAAAGCTAGAGAATTTTGAAAATTTGTATACGGAAAACGTGGGCAATTTTGCTAATTTATACTCGGAAAACGTGGATAATTTTGCAAATCTGTACTCCAAAAATGTGGAAATTTTTTTGCAAATCTCTACTAGGAAAATGGACTCTGAGATGCACCGTGAATGCACTGAATATCCCTGACTTTTTCAAAATAAACCATTCTTCCCTGACTTTTCCAGGTCTGGGGGAACCCTGCTGCTATATATTTACACATGTACTGAGGTCCCTGCTTTATCATGATCGAAGTATTTATCAATATTGTATCACTGTTTGGCGTTTCAATGTAATGCTGAAAAACATTTGTGGCGCAAAATATCATATTCTTGCTAATGGTAGATAGGGTCATACTCTTACTCCCTCTAGTCATGTTGTCTTACATAAGGATAGATAGAAACTGTATAATTATGCAATTAGGCAGATTTACAGTCAGATTGCTTGATGGAGTTGATGAGTTCCATACCAGATTTATATCTATATGAATAATAACTTGTCTATTCTTTAATCAGCTCCTGTGTTCCTATTTTATAGTAATGTTGAGAGTTTTAAGTGTCAATTGACATTTTCAATTCAGTTGCAAATCACTATGCATTTTATGCGTTATATTTGCAATCAAGCTTTCTTATTTTATGTTGTTTTCTTTAAAAAAAAATATGTATTGCTCTCAAGCAAGTGCAGTTTCATAGAATTAATGGTTATGTTAAATATAAAAGAAATGGCCAAGCGAACTTCCGGTGACTTTTCGAGTTGAAACAGGTTTTTTGGTGCCGAGTTTGAGCAACTATGCTCAAATCTGAAAAATATAGCTTGGCCCAGAGAACAATGGCCTCCGGCTACTTAATAGCGAAAAAATGGTAGAGTAATTATTTCTGATTCAGTGAAACTCGAGTAATCGAATCCAATTAAAACTCGCTAAAATCGACTTGGCTCTGCAGTTCAACTCGCCCATTTCTAATGTTAAAAAGAAACTACATGCACATATGCACGCATTTTTAAACACAAATTCTGAAGAAATAACTACATTTGATGAAACTATCGGGACAAAAACTTCACATGTAAAGAAAATATATAGTGTTAATTTAAGTGCCTGTGATATGAACACATTAGAAAGAAACACATTTTGAAAGATTACAAGAAAATTACTAATTAAACTCTGAAATATCAAAAAACTCCATTTTTTCTGAGAATACTTTTTCCCAAAATAAAAATGGATTAGCTATGAAACACAGAAATTTAAATGGCACCACTTTTTATTTAGAATTTACAAGTTTCTGAATTATAAATGCCTGTATCATGACCTTCAGAATACCCAAGTTTTCAGCTAGGCAATATAATATGAAATTCATTTAGTTGAAAATTGGACACGTAACCTACCTCGGATTGCACTTATTTATCCGAATAATCCTTCAAAATATCTCCCATGTGGTCATTATGACGCTTAAAATTGCGAGTCTTTTTCTGAGCTTTTCTTCGTTTATGTGGAGCCTATAATTAAAAGCAGAGAAAATGTTAAAAATATGCAGAATTTATGATGTTGCTATTACATGTCAATATTAAAATGAAACATTGTTAACTGTGGTAAATGTAGATGAAATTAAACTAGTAGAAACTGTCAACACAATAAATACTCACCAATTTTTTGATTCCTTGGTCTTGCATGGATGTAATTCCTTGTTTGTCAAGATATTCATCGATTTTACTTTCATCAATACCATCAACAGCAACACTACGCCATAGTTTCTGAAATTCTTTTAATCAAAGAAATGTTTTAATATTAAACAAGTATTACCGTATATAGAACAGAGCAGGAAAATGGTTACATACCATCATCTACTTCAAAATGAAAGTATTTGTCATTGTAAAATAATACTTTCTTTTTATCAATTGGTCGTGTTATATAGATTACAGCATCCCCCAAGACCTAAAAGAAAACTAAATTCAAACTTGTTCAAAGTATTGAATAATAAAATTCTTAACTTAAAACAAACCTTTAGTGCTTTATCCGCATTGTGAAGAGATTCCTGGATATCTTCTAGAAGAATTCCGCCAAGTCCTTTCATGTCATTTTTTTCTAATAATCTCAGCAATGACTTTCTATCCCTAATGCTATAAGCTGGTTTGAAAGCATATTTTCCATCATGCGTGACAATAATTTTAGGATTGTTTATCAACGCCTAAAAAGAAAAAAAATCGCTTCATTGGTATCACAAAATCACAATACAAGTGATAATATCTCGCTCATCGGTCATCAGTTGTTCTAGACGTAATGTCTCTGATGTTATCGATATTATTGATTAAACATCTCACATAATTAGCACCACCAAATGTTTTTTTCTCTCCAGAATTAACCTGGAAACAGTTCCTGCAAATCAATATTGTCTAACCTGCTGTCAAACCCATATTTACCATATTTGCCGGTCAAAAAGTTACCACCAGGACCCTTATTGTGTTCCTCCATTTTTTGACAACAACCGGTTATTAATTCCAGGTTAATCTTATTTTGCTATTTTCAGAAAAGGTGAAGCTTAGAGCAGCTATATTTGGATACCTAATTGTGGCCTTTTGTTGTTGATTCCGCTTATATATTTTATTATGCTATTTTCATAAAAGATAAGCAACGTTACTATATTGGACACTTTACCCACCTCAGTAACTAGCCAGTGCTTTTGCTTGCTTCCAACATCGAGTTGATTTGTTTCATCTAAAATTTCGTCAATAGACAGTGGATGTGTGTCGCCTTCTAAATGCCTTTGCTAAATATATAAAAAAAAATGTTAGTCCCAGAATTTCCAGGACTTTATAGTTGTAATGAACAGAGTATATGGGCACTGGTTATTATGTACCTTCATGTATTTAACTATTTTGGCCAGCATACCAAATCTATATTGAGAGCTACCTGGCAAACATTTGTACGATAGAGGATCTGGAAAAAAATCAATATAGTTCATAATTGATACTTCCAATCAGCGTAGTTTAGTTTAGTTTAGTTTAGTGATAATCATCGCGCCGAAGCCTTATGATGATTTAGGTGGTTGTCACTGAGAGA
>JAQGBX010008416.1:0-10551 GCA_034698745.1 Megaphyllum sjaelandicum
AATAATTAAACATTGAATTAACACACTGTGCACTAGCCAATGACCAAAATCTAACTATTTATATAGAAAAATATGTTAAGTAATACTGATTTATTAACATATTTAGGTGAAAATGCATGGTCAATGAAAACTTATGTGCAACTTTCATTTCAAAATGCTGCATTTTATTTATTATTCATTATTTTAAGGAATGCTTTTGTACTTGGTTTCTTGAATACTTAAGAGATATAATTATGTTGAAGTTATGGTTATAGCTTTGTTGAATCAAAAGTTATCACACTTGAAAAATGTACAAGATGGGTGGATGAAAACTTTTTTGACAGAGTGTACATGTTCATATACTGTATGTAACTAGCCAGAAAACCCGGCTTTAATTGCCAGGGCAGAACAGACACTAATTTCGGAAGTTGCCCAAGGCCCTTTAATTTTGTATTATTGTAATCTGATTACATGTATGTCACTTCTTATGATGACGTTCTGGTTAAAGATTAATAGGACATTTTGAGATTATTCGGACATTTTGTTAAAAGATTAATCTGATTAACCTGCCATGTTCATTCGTATACATCTCTTTTTTACATACATTATGTATAGATAGATATCAAAATACATACCATATTAGATGTAAAATATAACATGTATTTTGATATTTTATTAGATAGCGTAGAGAAAAGAAATGCTTAGTGCGCATGCGCCGCTAGGCAATTTAATCTATACAGTAGGCCTACATTAACATAGTTGTTAGTGAAAAAAAACATGGTACATCTCACGGTCATCGTATTCAAAAATATTCAATTGTTGGTTGCCATTTTTAGGGTTAAATGATTGCATTTATTGTCTTTGTTTGTCTCGATTGTTACATTTCTATAGATAGATGTGAAATTTGTGTACACGTTGACTAATCCATGCTAATTTTCCTCCCGTAGGTGTGGCCAGGTGAACAGATGTGACGATCTGCTGAATCCGCCAATCACAGACGAGTGCGACTCTATCGACGGCAGCCATTCTTGCGGTGAATGCGTGAGGATCTACTGAGCTCCGCCCACTTCCTCTTCCTGAGGTTGGGCCAAAAAATGAAACTCGTGCCTTAATGATGACGCCATCTATTCGGACATTTAATCTTTTCGACCTGCAGCCGATGTCGCCCAAGAGAAAGAAGAAAAGGACCATCTTTTGCTCAAAAAGCGTTTCTTTGGTTGTTTTTTTCGGCAGCTGATCGGATGTTCCCTTCTCGAGACAAGAACCACCATCCCTAAATGTTCGTGTTTCTCGTTTTCGTATCCTTTTTAACAACGCCTAGTCACATTTTTGTTTTGTTTTCTCGGAAATTTGAAAATGAAAACGAAAAACAGATGCCGTGACCTTATTTTAAGGTAATAATTGCTAATGACTATCGAGGCCTCGTGGTGGCGTCGCGGTCGCCGGAAGTTAGCGCCCCTCGAGCTTCGGAACAGGTAGGAAAAAATGTGGCGGTCGCTCAAGCTACCGGCAGTAACGCCCATTCGACGTCCAGAAAGTGGGCGTCACTAAATCCTCTGGACTTCTGGGGGAAAGGCGAAGTCACGTGAGCCTCCAGGTAAAAAGCATTGCTCGATCTCCAGGAAGTTGCATCCCTCGATCTGATCACATGAGAAGGTGACGTCACTCGTGCTCCTGAAAATTACCTCTCGAACAACCGGAAACTTCGTCACTAGGGGGAATAGGTGGCGTCATCTCAAACATTCTGGAAATTATCGTTCAAATTTCCATAAGTTATGTCGCTACATCTTCAGGACACCTGTCCAAAATAGGACGTCACCTCTAACTCAGACAATTTACCGTTCAAACTTCCGGAAGTGACGGCCGGCTCAGTATGGCCGACAGTATGGCTCAGCTTAAAAACAACTATAGGTTTGGGTGCTCAAGTGCAATACGCTAACTGGAAAAGCAAGCTTCTGCGCATAGCAATGCATGCGGGGTGTTCTTGTTTTTTTTTGTTTTTGTTTTTTGGTGCGAGACGCCAGCGCCCTCTATGGTGGTGTTACCCCTGGAGCGCCTACGTTATTTCATAAAATTTAATGTTGATTAAACTATAGTTTCGCACCTCGACTAACATGACATGTTCAGAAAGGCAAAAGCGATCTTTTGGTCGGTTGCACCAACCTCACAAACTTAATCTGCGTTTAAATGCAATTTTCTATCACTTTACCCCAGCGAAGGGTTGCACCAATATTCACTGGGTTAAACCTTAATTGGCGATTAAATCGGTCAATAACTCATTATAGCTGATTAAATTTGCACCAACTTCAGATAAATTTAATCAGTGACTGAATGAATAGTTATGCCATGCATCCATTGTATATAGACGTATATTGTATATTGACGAATAAAGTGTTTAACTAACGCTACGTTAGATTTAATCGGTGAATAAGACTAGCGTTAACCAAATTTTTTATTGCTTTAATCGCTCGTTAAATTCACCGATTAAATTTAACTTAGCATGGCACAACCAAGTACATGTATTGCTAGCAAATAGTCTGATAAAGAATGTCATTAATGTGTCTTTAAAATTTCATTGGCTGATGATATACCTGACCATTAGCCAACGAAACGGCAATTAGTTAACCTGCCTTAATCGACCGTTAATAACGTTAAAGCTTTGGTGCAATCGACCAACGATCGAGTGCCAAATAACTACTGACTCGAACTTTAAAATGTTCAAATTTGCATAAAGTTACCAAAGATTTGACCCCTCACTGTTAATTCGCGAGGGCGGGATCATAAAGTCTGGGACCAGATGCATTCGTATAAATTCGCTGTTTAGTATTTTTTAAATTTAATTATCTTTTAGCTTTGAATCGTTACTGTAAAAAAATTTTTTTAAGAATTCATTTCGCAAAAAAATATTCACGAAGTTTTTAAACAATTTGTTCCGGGACATCCTGTATTATAGGCTCACATTAAATAAAACTAACCGATATAAAGGGTGAGCACAAAGGCTCTAAACAATTTGAGTTTAACATTGTTGAAATTGGGAGGTTTTCAGGACATCCTGTATATAGGCTCGCAATAAATGATTATCGATATGCAGGATGCCCTGAAAGTCTCTGATCAATTTGTATGTTTATATTTGTAGGACTTTCAGGACATCCTGTTTTTAGGCTTGCCACTAGGGTGTCCACATAGTCTTATAAAGATTTACAAGTTATTGGAAAGACTTTGAAGACACTGGCTTCTTTAATTTTATTTATATACACATATGCATCCCGTTAGTTCAAAAACATACGATCAAATAAAAAAAAAATGAAATATACAGGGTGTCCGCAAAATCTTCGAATAAATTATAAATGAAATGCTGTTATGTTTGGAAGACTTTATCGACACCCTTTATAGAAGTTTGCGTTTATTTTTATATATATTTATACATATGTAACTATTTACCTCAGAGAGAATAAGTTGTCATGAAAAATGTTAAAAACGTGTTTTAAATTTGGATTTTTTGAGATAGTGGTCTCATGATAATTTCGAGAGAAAGTTGTCTACTTTTTTAGAGGCATAATCAGGAAAAGGCTACTTATAAACGAAAAATTTTCACAAATTTCTGATGTTTACAGACTTTATGAACGTCCCTCGCGGATCCCTATTGAACCTAGAAAGTCAAATTAATTTCATAAAAAATACATTTTTGTGATATGACTTGAATATCGGTAAAAACGAACGCGTTTTAACATGACATTATAATTTTGGCACCAAACAAATCGACGATTAAAAGCTATGCTTAACTAGTGGTAGTTTAATCGTCGATTAAGTTTGGCTCAAATGACCTTATAAACTGTTATTGACTTACGAATGTGCCAATTCTTCACGTCTTGAAATTTCGACGATAAGTCCTTAAAACCTTTCAGGTTTTTTTTTAAACAAAAAACGTATTTTTTTAAATATCATTGTGGTATCAGCGTCCCAATTTATTACAACCTGTTTTTTTTTTGTTTTTGTTTGTTTTTTTTGGGAGGGAAGATGCGTTTTTGCAGCCTTATTTTTATAACTCGTTGAAGAAAAAGTTAATGAAAAATGTGTATATTTTGGATAATATTTGTTGATGAGAATGAACTTTTTTTTGAGATATTAAAATAGTTGGCAGTAAAAATAATCATTCTTACTTTCGTGCGTGTTGATAAGATAAAAACGATGCTAGAGTGCGACAATCGAAACTTGGCCACTAAAGGGGGCCCTGCATGAAGTGATGCTGATGATGCTTTACTCCTTTCTAACCAAGAACTCTTTAATGAGCTAATCAGCGCCTAGGTGCTACTCAGGTTTTCACAACTTATTTGATATGTGCCGTATGGAGGTCTCACCAGTTAAGTGTTTTTATTTTCTTATATGGTTAGACGAATCAAAAGGCGGCGAACACGAGACTGTTTTATCAAATTTGCAAAATGATTGTTAAAGCCAATTGACCATGAAATTGTAATGACGGCCGCTCCGTTTTTGGAATTAAAACGTTCTGGCGCCCAATAGATATGTCATTTAGATACATCTCTCAAAAATATTGAAAAACGTTTGAAAATTTGGAGGATAGCTTTAAAGATAGTTGTTTATAAACAGTACAAGCTGGAAGCCCCGGTTTTAACCGGGCTGTACTTTCCGATAGTGATTCGCCGGGTAAGATAAAAGAAATCCGAATTCCGAAACACTCACTTTGGGCGGCCACACCGAAGCAAACAGCAAAAACCACAAACATATGGAGCCCCGTAGAGGAAGATGATTTTTTTTTTCGTTTTGAACGTGATGACGCAAAACGCGTACAAAAAGAAAAAAGAACATCTTCCCAAACGTACATACTTATCTTCTTTAAATAGAGTATATAGAAGATGAGAAGCCATGACCCTTTCATGGCCAATTTTCAAACTAAACCAGTTGTCTATTCATAAATTGACCATGCAACTTTTTGGCTCCGTCTGGTGGCAAGTGTGTGCGTTTTCATTATATGAAGTGACCTTTGACCTAGCTGCGTGTGTTTCGTATTTCCTCGATAAACTACTAGTTTGTCTTAGTATTATTGATATTATTGATGGTTGTGTCTAAAACCGTTTTAGGTTTACTGATGCCATTGCCTGTAGTATAGACATTAGCAAAGTGCCCAGCTGTTCAACTGCTCAATATTCGCAGAGTTTTTGTAGGTGATATTTATAGGTATTAACGCTTTGACAATTGTGCAACTTTCTTGTCAAATCTTGCGCTCATAACTCGAATATACAATTGAAATGTGCTAATTGCTGCAATGTTGTTTTTGACCGAGTGCACGATAGATGGCGCTGTTGTCGACCACTGCCGCCATCCGTCGTTAGATGCTTAAGAATCCTTATATTTCATGTTTATCAAATAATTGTCATTGATTGCTATTGAACACGTTGTTAATCGACGATTAAATGCTGCTCTTTGATTGGTGCAATCTACTGTTAAGCCATATTTGGCATAATGCGACATTAATGGTGTACATATTGTCTTTCCCTCATTAATAAAATTATTTTCATAAAAGTTCCGTTGTTTGGAAACATTTTTTGCGTTACGTCACTTGTAAACTATTTCAGTTTTTTCTCCAGTGTGAGTAAAATTTCACTTGAACGCATTTTTTTTCCACTGAACTTTTTTCTGCCTACGCAGACGCCATTTTTTAGATTCTGGTAACCGCATTACCAGATGCAAACGTCACAGCATTTGAACAAAATTTATTCAGCGAAGCTTTGTGCGTTTATCTGAACGTGTCGCAAACCTCAACATTCTACATAAATTAGTTTGTGTTATTTAGGGAAAGACTTTGTGTAACCCGGTTAATGCTGCGCAATTACGAATTATGCGACATATCTGCCCAGATTAACGAGGCCTTATGAGATAAACCTAGAAAAAAAGGTCTTTTCTATGTGAAGAAACTTGATATTTTTCTCAGAAGATTTGTAACATAATCGTCTTGTACATGTATCTGAACCTATCTTCATTGATGATAATGGTCAGCAACTCAGCAACCATAATTGCCAGATTTCAATGAGATTTTTTTATACGATTTTTTAATGATAAAAATAAAAACGTTTTTTTTTTTTATTTTTCACCCTATGTACCCTGACCGAAGAATTAATTCGGCTTAATTCAATGTCAATCAAATTCAATTAATTGGTGATTTCCAGTTTGATAAGAAAATGTAGACGGTTTTTTTGGTTTTATTTTTATCGAGTGGTCACGTGATTAGACTTAACCCTAATTCGCACTTGAGGCAGCTTGTTGCACCAAATTTCACCCTAGTGATAATTTCTCCATGGGATTTTTTTTCGGAAGATCATTTTATTTTTTTTTTTAAAAAAAATCCATTAGATGAATAAGTTCCATTAAAAACTTAATTTTAGACGTTAAGCTTGTCGGCATAATGTGTTATCGATCGCGAGATGGCGCTATTTTAAAATGGATAGTGGTGTTTTAATTTCGCAGAATGGTATAGGTTGATTTAGTTTCAATCTTCGATTAACAATGAAAAAGTTTGTTTCGTTGGTTTTAACAGTCAATTAGCGATTATGCAAGGCTGGTTTAATCATATAAATTTTATATTAACGATATCAAAGCCTGCTTTGGTTGATTTTAATGGCAATTTAGTAGTTAAAAGTTTAGTTTTAATCTTCGATTTACAATGAAAAATGTGTTTTAGTGGAATACCGATTAAAACTGCTGTTTTAGTTATTTTAAGTAGTCGATTAGCGATGAAAAAAGATAGTTTTTCCATATTAAATCGTCGATTACCCTGGCCGGAGAAGGTCTGTCTTCTAATATTTTGATTAATTTTATTAGACATATGTTAATTACTTTGTACGTTGATATAAAGAAACGATTAATTCGTGTCATTAACTTTTTCATTAAAATGGCCGTCTTTTCCTCTTGCTCGTTCCTCAGTTGCACATTTCATCGCCTAAGAGGGCTGTTTACGATATCCTTTAATTATCACTAATGAGGTCATGCTTCTTGGTGATCTTAATAAGTTTTTCAGTTATTTAGCAGTTTAATTTACTCCCTGGAGGGCGCTGACATCGTTGAGAGGTCTCAGGTCACGTCTGCAAATGACGTCATATGAATTTGGTGGACGTGATTAATGAGTGAATAATGTGAGAATGTTAGTATTCTGCGATGTTACAGAAAACAATTCTTCCTGAAAATAGCATTAAATTTCATGATCTGTCGGAATTCGTTTGCAAGATATTTTAAGCATAAAATTAAATATTTTCGATCATAGTTTTTAACTTCAAAAAGCGTCATTGAGCGATCACCACACGCAACAGTAATATAGGAAGTTTTTAGTAGTTTTTTTCTCAATCTGGAGTCCAATCTCATATAAGACGCACAAATGCGCTCAATGGCTTTTTAATGAACCCTGCGTTGCAAAGTTGTGAAACATGATTGTCATTATTACGAATTCTTTTGAAATGAACGCGTGGGAACTTTAAAAATGTGAAATTGCTAATCGATTTCCAACGTTTAAATTTAAAGCGAAGTTAAAACTTCATTCTTTACTCCATGTTACAAGTATTTATCCCTAGATAGCGCATTTTTTATATTTCGGTGATACTTTTAATTAAAAATTAATACGTGGAAAAGTTATGAATGTGAAATTCACTTTTCCTATAGTTATTTGTCTTCAACATCTATCGGCGAAAAGAACTGTTATAAATATTTCATTTTATGTTTAGAACTATCTTTGAAGAATTCCCAAAGACAATGGATCACTCATAGATCCTCTTAAAAATCTTGATGTTTTTAACCTACACATGTTTTTCGAAAAATGTTTGGAAAATTTGAAAAACTAAAATGGGTTGCCTTCCTACGCACATTCAGTCACTTTTGCGTTTTTCTGCGTGCGTAATTTTATTGAAGTGAAATTGCTGATAGAAACTCATTCTAGTAAACAGGAAGTGAGCGAATAGCGTTCTTAAAAAAGTGCGATGGCGTCATGATGCTCCTGTTAAGCGGCAGATCAATAGGCAGAACGTTAAATTTTTTTGGGAAATAGCCAGTTTGCCATTGAAAATAATCTATATCTTCTGTGTTGTGTTTTCATGTATTTTGGCTGACGCCTCCTCCTCAATATTTTCAATTTTTTTTAAAGATAAAAAAAATGCGAAAATTTCTCAAAACGTTTCTTCAATATACCGTATTTATTTTTCACGGACATTTATCAAATACTATTAAGTGCAAATTATTGTCTATATTTTATAATTATTTTAAATTTATTTTCTTCGAAGTATTTCTCTATATTTTTTTGTGAAATAAGATAGACTAATACTGAAGATATGTGTATATTGCTTTATCCTTATAATGTGTATAAATATGCATTTTGCCCTTTATATTTTGCGAAAAATTATTTTATGGAAAAAAGGTGCGAATCACACAAAGGGTTGGAGCACAAAGATTACTTATTGCAGGCGCTTACCACTCGGCGTACACTAGCGCTTCCAAGCGGGATAAAAATGTATCATTCTTTTTAAATGAGGGCGCACACAAAGAAAGCTTAGCCGATCGAGCCAGGACCGGGTCAAAGGTGTAGCCATGCCCCCTTTACCGTAAAAACGTGTCCTTGTTGAAAATAATGCACGCTTCCAGAGTGATTTGTGATGATGAAAACTGTTGGTTGATTTATTGACTGGATTAACAGATTGTTAATTGCATTTGAATGAAGATCAACTTAACTTAAAGTGATGAGGGCCGATTGCTTAAAGTTCTTCAGTTGAGAATTGAAAATGCCTTATGTCCGCCCTGGATAAAGGCAAAATGGCGTGTGAATTAAAAAAGTTAGGCCAGGGGCGAGACCTACAACGCGGCGCTGCCGAGCGCCACCTAGCTCCCAAAAGGGGCGTGGCTGTGTGATGCGCACGCATAGCGCCGCCCACCGGGGCATGGTCGCCTGATGTAGTACAACTGCGCATTGATGACGCGGTGTGGCACAATATATTCAACACATTCCCTCGTTGGGGCCAACCGCGACAAAAAAGCAAAGAAAAACAGGAGGTAACATGTACGAACAATACTAACATGTTCCCCACCGATTGGGGTTACTCGCGTTGAGCATAATTCCAAAGTCAAACTTAGCAAGAGGGAGGGAAAAGCAGGAACAATCAAGCACTCTTGAACAGATATGGCATTAGTTCTTTAAGCTTCTCCTTTGATACCCTCTTGGTAAAGACGTCGGCTTGGTTCCGTTTTGTTGACACATATGAGACCTCCCACCATTGGGTAATGTGGACCATCATGTGCTAACGTAGAAGATATACAGTTCTGGTGATGAAGCTGTGCGCATCAAGAAGAAGCCATATTACAGGCGTGGAGACTACCAGCAAATGGATGTGGCTATATCAACAGTGGACTGGGCACAAGCCTTCCATGGCAAGACTGTTGAAGAGTGCTGGGTTTACTTCAGAGATGTGATCCTCCAACTTGTGGGCCAGCATGTGCCTCTGGCATCAAAATCCCGCAGAGCCCCTCTCCCCATTCTCATAGTGGATGAGTTAGCTGAGAAGAGGAGGCTCTTGAAGAGGTACATGGGTCAGCAAGACCCCGCAGGTTATGAAGATTTTTGTCAACAGTGGAACAGGGTCACTGCTCTCATCAGAAAGCACAAAACTGATATGTGTGCCAAAATTATTTAAGACTAAGCGCAATGTTAGGAGAATGTTTGGTTACATTAACAGCAAATGTATGAGCCCTCTAATGGACGATGAGTGGTGGCAATTAGTTACTTCGGCAATGTCGAAAGCGGACCTGCTAAACAGGTCCTTCGGTAAGGTGTTTGGGCCAGGTTGTGTCCCCTCCAGACCGCAGGGCCGCCTGCAAGTTGCCAAGTTGGGCATCATCAGGTGGAAGTGATGCTGAGGAAGCTAAACCCTAGTAAGGCCTCTGGGCCAGATGGCCTGGCAAATTATGTGCTAGGGCAATGTGCCTGTACCATCTCAGTGCCTTTGAGCTTGCTATTTGAGAAATCCATTTCTGAGGGAACTGTCCCTTTGGACTGGAAGGATGCTAACATCGTCCCTATTTTTAAGAAAGGATCAAGGCAATCTCCGGGTAACTACAGACCTGTGAGTTTAACATGTGTCTCTAGTAAACTGTGTAAGAAGATTGTGTGTGCCCTCCTGGATGGTGAAACTGAGGAGCATGCCCACGATCCCCAGCATAGCTTTTGCAAGGGACGGTCTTGCAAGACAAATCTTCTAACTGCTAGGAATGATTGGTCTAGATCAGGGGTCGGCAACCTTCTGAGGCCGAAGAGCCAAAAGTTACAATTTATAAAATCTTCCAGTTTTTAAAGAGTCACTAATATTATTGTTACAATATTTTTCAATATTATGCAAAGTTCCCCCAGACCTGGAAAACCTGGAAAAGTCAGGAAAGAATGGTTTATTTTGAAAAAGTCGGGAAAATTCAACGCAGTCACGGCGATTCAAACTTAATACTTCTACAATTCTACAAGGTTAACTCGGGGCCCATTTTTCGAGAAATGTGCAAAAATTTTCCACATTTTCGGAGTACAGATTTGCA
>JAQGBX010008417.1:0-10548 GCA_034698745.1 Megaphyllum sjaelandicum
CACATTTCATCCTACTTAAGCAGACGACATATTGGCTTAACAGCAGCGCCCTCTGGATTTACTGGCGGTTGC
Organism: Megaphyllum sjaelandicum; assembly: GCA_034698745.1. Taxonomy (NCBI): domain Eukaryota; kingdom Metazoa; phylum Arthropoda; class Diplopoda; order Julida; family Julidae; genus Megaphyllum; species Megaphyllum sjaelandicum. Next base: position 73 of record JAQGBX010008417.1, read on the forward strand.
GAATAACATCGTAACTTGTGTGAGTTAGCGCACAATACTAACACTTTTTTTAAAACAACATTCGAACGCAATACTGTTCGACGCCTATTTTAAATCCTACATTAAACATTCCAATTTTAAAAAAGCCTATTCCAATTCTAGAATAAATATTCACGTATGCTAACATCGTACATCAAACATTCCAATTTTAAAAGAGTCTTTTAATTCTAGAATGAATATTCACGTATGCCAACATCGTACATCAAAAATTCCAATTTTTAAAAAAGCCTATTTCAATTCTAGAATGAATATTCACGTATGCCAACATCGTACATCAAACATTCCAATTTTAAAAAAGACTATTCCAATTCTAGAATGAATATTCACGTGTGCCAACATCGTATATCAAACATTCCAATTTAAAAAAGCCTATTCTGATTCTAAAATGAATATTCACGTATGCCAACATCGTAAATCAAACATTCCAATTTTTAAAAAAAAGCCTATTTCAATTCCAGAAATCATGTTCCAATTCCATTACAAAATGTTCCAATTTGAAAACGAATATTGAAATATAATTCAATTTCAGAATGCATATTCCAATTCCACAATGAATATTCCAATTGCACAACGAATTGTTCCAATTTGAAAAGCGAATATTAAATGTATTTCAATTTCAGAAAGCATATTCCAATTCCCACAACGAATGTTTCAATTTCAGAACTAGTATTCCTATTTCAGAACGCATATTCCAATTTCTGAAAGAATGTTCCAATTTGAAAACGAATATTCAAATATAATCCAATTTCCGAACGCATATTCCAATTCCATAACGAATAATATTGCCGTTTTAGAACGAGCATGTTCTAATTTAAAAACAAATATTCAATATATTCCAATTTATGAACGCATATTCCAATTCCCTAACGTTTATTCTAATTTGAAAACGAATATTCAAATATATTCCAATTTCAGATCGAATATTCAAATATATTCCAATTTCAGATCGAATATTCCAATTTCAGAACGCATATTCCAATTTCTGAACGCATATTTCAATTCCATAACACATATTCCAATTCCACAACGAATGTTCCAATTTGAAAACAAATATTAAAAATATATTCCCTGACCCGAGTGGTCAAGTACTATTCGTAAAAATTCCGTCCGAGTACCCCTATCGCGTCTAGAAGGTCGAAACGTTCAATTTTTCGCCGCTTCGACCTTCGACCTTCGACCTTCGACCTTCATTCCACGAAACGAATCTTTCCTTCTTCTGAGAAATACGGCATAATAAAATAAAAACGAAAGCAATAATAGAAATAGACCAAAAAAACATAAAAATAAGATATAAAAACCCCGAGAAATTGTACAAAAAAAAGAGAGAAAAACGACGTTCGCAGGAATTTAATAGAAATTTTTTGATATAAAAAAAATTGACCGTTTTGGTCGCCTACAAAAAAACAACAAAAAAAACCAATAAAACATGAAAAAGGAGAAGAAAATGAGTTTGCGCGGCTCGCGATGATTTTAGGGGTCTAAAACTGAAATGATGGATGGACAATGGTCACTCTTGCTTTAATATTTGTTTCTCACATACTGCCTAACACCGCTGCATTGCGGGACAGCTCTAAGACCTTTTTTCAGGGTTAATCCCATACAAGAAATTTCATTTTCAACTTCCCTGACATTTCCAGGTTTTAAAAAAATTCGGAGGAGATATTTGTGAAGATTTCACAATTTTGTATTCGGAAAACGTAAAAATTTTTGCTCGAAATAAGTGGAAATTTTTGCAAATTTGTACTCGGAAAACAGTGGACAAATTTTAAAATTTGTACTCGAAAAACGTTGAAAATTTTACCACATATTCAAATTTGCTATAATTTGCGAAACGATTTTTTCGGAAAACGTGGAAAATTTTGAACTCGGAAAACGTTGAAAATATTAGCAAATATTCAAATTTGCTATAATTTCGGAAAATGTGGAAATTTTAGAAAATTTGAACTCGGTAAACGTGGAACATTTCGCAAATTTGTACTCGGAGAACGTGGAACATTTCGCAAATTTTTACTCGGAATATGCGGAACAATTTTGGAATATTGTACTCTGAAAACGTGTAAATTTTTTGCAAATTTGTACTCGGTAAACGTGGAAAATTTCGCAAATTAGTGCTCGGAAAACGGGACATTTTTTCAACTCTGTACTCAAAAAACGTGGAAATTTTATCAAATATGTACTCTGCATGAATGCGTGTAAATGTTAGCAAATTAGTGCTCGGAGAATGTGGAGAATCTTGCAAATTTGTACTCGGAAAACGTTGAAATTTTAGCAAATTTGTCGTTGAAAAACGTGGAAAATTCTGTCTCTAAATTTCATGTGGGAAATGTCTGTTGCACATTTATAGTCGAAAAACATTGAAAATCTTACAAATTCTTACTCATTAACGAGCCTACCATCAAGTGGTTGGAAGTACATAATAGAAAACATAATAAACACAACCAGTACCGTTTTGTTACGACGTTTCGGAACCCATGTTCCATTCTTCAAGTTTATGATCTGTTAAATAAACAAGAAATTTTACAAAATTAAGTTACATATGGTTACACAATAAAATTACAAGATTAAATTACATCTAGGATACTAAACACTTTAGAACAATTTTGAACCATCATACACACAGATTTAAGAAAACATCAATGTAACTATGCACTAACAGCAGTGCAAATTTGGAAGAACACATTAGCCGAGGTAGAATGCTGCAACACATGTAGCACAAAGTCAGACACCAAATTTATCACAGTCATTAAAATACTAAAACTGAAAAATAACTAAAAACAAACAACTGAAAAACTCAAATCTCAGCCCAAGTCAAAGTCCCAAACAAAAAAACGATGTACAAAACTTCTGCCCACGACTGCAAAATCGGTATAGCAACCTGTGTGCTCTTACTCCAAAAACGGACCTTCTACATTCTCAACATCCTAGAGTGATGATCTGATCCCATAGACCTGTTTAGAACACCCAAAACAACGGAAATCTTCAGTTAAAGACTGACCAATTTATAAAAGTCATTGAAAAATTCATGTAAAAAACGTTAGAGAATTCAAAATTAGCTGAAAAACATACCAAAACGCCACATGCCTTTCCATTACTAGAACCCCTCTGCCATCTTAAGCAGAACAATGACTAAGCAAAGGTCCTCAAGTGTCCTAAAGGTCCTTAACAGATCATAAACGTAAACAAAACGTCGTTATTCCCTAAAAAACGTAACTATGGTTGTGTTTATTTTTTCTTTTATTATTACTTCCAACCACTTGATGGCAGGCTCGTTAATTGTTATATTTAGAAACATTTTAGCGTAAGTTCTTGGGGGGGGGGAAGGAAACACTTTTTAAAAAACTAATAAGAACGTTCCCCTCAACATTATAACGAAAAAATTCAGTTTTAATGCTTATTTATTTTTAACCGTAATAAAACAAATACTGATCCGTTACTTATTAATTTTTATTAATATTGTGATTTTTAACCTTTATAAAACAAATACTGATCCGTTACTTATAAACTTTTATTAATATTGTTATTTTTAACCGTTATAATACAAATACTGATCCGTTACTTATTAATTTTTATTAATATTGTTATTTTTAACCGTTATAATACAATACTGATCCGTTACTTATTAATTTTTATTTTCTTATTTTTAACCGTTATAAAACAAATACTGATCCGTTATACTTTCCAGCATCTAATTTGAATGAATGACTAAGAAATGTGAATTAAAGCGTACATAGAAAATTAAGCACGGATTTTAAAACTTGAAATTCATAAAATATTTAATAATTTCCATTCAATGTTAAAAAACCCCAATTGATCTTGAAAACACAAGTTAATTAATTTTACAATTAAAACACAGTAAACAATACATTTTTAAAACGAACTTTTAAACATAAATGCAATTTGGACAAACTCAATTAAACGAACATTTTCAATATTTCAACATACCGAACATATACGATGAATTGTTTTTCAACTTAAATATGAACAAAAATGTTCGTGGTTAAGTACATTTGAAGAAAAACGTAGTTTAAATATGGATAAAATTCGAGAATAACGCTTAAAAATCGCACATTTTTCCAGATATAAACCAAAATATTCGCATTTACGTCCATTGTGACCAAAAACTGACCACCTCGCCACACCGAATTTGACCCACATATATAAACGCATGATTCATTCAACAGGAAATGCTGGAAAAGCCCATTGTTCCAAAAATGTCTTAATCCGACCAATAGGAAGACTCGGACCTCCATCAGGGTATATAAAAGGCCAGGCCTTCGTCCATTTCCCTTCATTCTTATTTCACCTTCAGAGTTCAGACAACCTCAACAGCGCCATTCGAAAAAGAGAATATTTGTTCTTCAAGAAGCCATGGAATCCAGACGCAAGTTCCTGCGGATGACCTCCGGTGTGGCCCGAACCGCACGGACCGGTCATCCACGTCCAGAGTGGAAGGACCAACTCCTGCGGTCGACCACCGAAGCAACGAAGATTTTGAAGCAAGAAAAGAAGAAACTGACCGTGACCCTGGGTCACATCACCAAAGACGTCCTGATGGCCGATGAGAAGATTGGTCGGCAAACGGACAACCTGAACGCAAGAACTGCCATTGAAGAGGAAATCTCCGAAAAGTTGGACTTATTGAATGCGGAGTTTCAACTGAAAAAATGGGAAATCGAAGTCGAGAAACGGAAGAAGCAAGAGGCTGACCAACGGGTCGTAGATTTGGAGGTGGAAGTGCAGCTGGCCAGCGTGCATCTTGAGATGGAACAGGCCACCGAACGCCTGTTGCAAGCAAATCTGGAGAACGATGAAGAGATCTTGAAGAAAAAGAAGAAAAGGCTACAAGACACTGAGAAGTTGCTGGAAGATCTGCGGCAAAAGCTTGAAGAAGTCGAGGATCATGGACGTATGAAGAAAAGAAGAAGAATGGAAGGATAGGTGGAAGATCATGAAGACGAAAACAACGGCCCTTTTTAGGGCCATCAAAATATGAAAGAGATTGCAAGATTGCGAGATATTTGATTATTTCCGAAAACAAATGTAATTCGACGATGATGATGCATGGCCATTGTCATAAGACTCAAGATTTACATTTAAATCTTGGGTTCTTGGACTTAGGCCCCCTATAAGTCACGTGATGGCATTTATGAGCTAACGGTGCATATAGGGTATACTGAGTTGAATTGAATATTATATACGGAAACCTTAAGTGGTATCGGAAACTAAATCGCAAGTTTATGAACTGTATATACGTATACGTAAACTGGCTTTCTGAATTATGAGTTTGCAGTTTTGAAAAACTTAAGCTAAAACTTTGTTTTCGAAACTATAGAATGCAAATTTCGGACACCATGCATGCATTAACTGACCTCCAGAATTGGGAGTGTCTGCAGTTACATTAACTAGGTTTCCAGTTTCAGAAAGTGTGAATTATAGGCGTACTGCCAAAACTTTTAATGTTGTATTAAAGGATGATATTTTTAATGAATTTCGTAAAAACGCGATATTGTCTTCTATTTCTTTGCAAACCAACTAGAATTTATATCGAGAAAATGTAGCAAAAAAACACCTCATGCATGCAATAAGCTTTTTTTTGATAAGGTAACGAAAGTATTATTTTGCATTTGTGATAAAATATACAGTGAAACCTGTTAAAAGGGACCACCAAAAAAAACTGCAATGCTGGTCACTGTACACAGGTGGTGAATATACAAAGAGTGCCTGGATTTAATTAAAATAATAAACATGTATACACTGTACTTGCACATGTAGATTGAATAACATGTATAAGGCCAGTAAAAAACCACAAAACCAAAAAAGTACAGAATCATCTTGTCCAAGGGTTAAAAGCAAGATGTAACGAAAGTCACATGTTATCTGGTCACATTTTGAGGTATACTTGTACATTGGCAATGTAAATATTGAAAAAAAAAATCAACACGCACTGGTCACTGTATGCACGATAAACAGGTGGTCACTGGTCACTATACGGAGAATTTTTATGCAGGAAATGTACAATAGAAAAACAAAACACTAATAAGTGCATGGTCAACATGTACAGGTGGTAATCATTCAAAGGTGGTCACTTTTTCAAGTTTTACTGTACGTTGTTCAAGAACGTTTTTATTTATACTTTAAAATATTATAACCGAATTTGCGGATTATGAGTTAAATCTCAGTTTCGGAAACTTAAACTTGGTTTCCATTCACTTTAACTGATGGGTATTTTGTTTAGGAAACCAAATTTCAGTTTAGGTCTCCTCGGTGTGTACATGAATGACACAGTAAAACCTGGAAATGTGACCACCTTTGAATGGTGCCCACTTTTTAGCGTATTGTTTTTTCTATAGTGATACATTTCCTTCATAAAAATTCACCGTATATAGTGACCAGTGACCACCCGTCTATTGTGTATGCAGTGACTAGTGTATAATGTTGTCTTTTTTGCAATTTTTACACTGCCAGTGTACCTTAAAAAGTGACCAGATAACGGATGAGTCACGTTACATCTGGCTTTTAACCCTTGGACGTGATAATTCTGTACTTTTTAGGTTTTAGGGTTTTTTACTACATGTTTTACAGTCTACATGTATAAGTGCAGTGTTCATGTTCATTATTTTAATTTAATTTAGGCATTTTTTGTATAGTGACCACCTGTGTACAGTGACTATCATAGCATTTTTTTGTGGTCACTTATGACAGGTTTTTTACGAATTTCTGACAATATGAATTCATTTTCAGAACTATATTAGGGCACGAACGAGTCATGTTTATTTCTTCTATGAAGACGAATTTCTCATTCGGATATTATTAATTTTTTGGCTAAAAACGATCGAATTTCCGTGTTCGGAACGCATTAAATTCGTTATACGTTTATTGAAAATGAAATTTAGACAATATGTAGAAATGGGTAAATCACAAAGGGGAAATTTTCCGAAAATAGTTGCAGCACCTTCCCATTCACAGCCTTGAACTAAATTTTCATCCAAAAACTTCGATAAAACTTTTGTTCTTACCGTACGTACGTCGAAGGCACGTTTTATCAGAAATCTTTTAATACGAATTTAGGTTTTTAAGGAGCCAATACTGACGTTTTTATAACAATGGAATGAATATTCAAAAATAAAACAACAACAACAAAATAAACAACACCGCATAACTTATGTGTTTGCAGTGATTGCCATCCTTAAGGGGCACTTATAAGGGGGTTGGGGGAAAGGATTAATTAAAAATTTAGAGGGTACGTCAGACTTTAAATTGCATTATTGTATTTATTCATCTATAATCGCAATTCATTTATCGTTAACAAGTAGAAACGTAAAACATGCATTTATTTAAAAAAAATGAAAAGCAAATACAAAATAAATAATAATTTAATATTGAGAATGAAATTTGTCTCGGAATTACGTTTTCTTTTTTTTTTAATTAAAAGTATGTTTTATTGTCTTTCCACAACGTAAATTGTGAAAAATTGTATTGTTTATTAAGAATAATTGTATACTTTATTTTAAGATAAAATTAAAATATTTTTATCGATAAAAACATTTAATGATATGCTTTTTATTTTAATTTAAAAACATTTTTTCATAAGTTCTTGGGGGAAAAAGTACTTTTTTAAAAAAGAAAACTAATAAAAACGTTCCCCTCAACGGTATAACGAAAAAATTTAGTTTTGTTGTGTAAATAATTAATGTCGAGTTTTTATTTCGATAAATAGTTTTTTAAAAATGTCTCAAAATCGTGTTTAGAAAAGCCACCCAAAACATGCAGTAATTGTAATAAAAAAATAAAATAAATAAAAATGAATTTTGTGGCGACTCGGTGCTTTATTTACTTGAAAAAATTTTAAAGTTTTTAAAATTGTATTGATTTCTGGATTTAAAAATGTGGAGCTCTTTCAAGTGGCTTAATAATTACTGTAATAATTATTGTTAATATTGTTATTTTAAACCATTATATAATACAAATACTGATCCGTATATATCCTGCATCTAATTTAAATGACCAAGAAATGCGAATTAAAAGGGTTCCCTCAGACCTGGAAAAAATGAAATACCTGTAAAAGTCAGGGAAGTTGAAAATGACTTGAAAAAGTCAGGGAAGAATGGTTTATCTAGAAAAAGTCAGGAAAAGTCAATGCAGTTATGGCAAATCAAAATTATTACTTCTACAAGGTTAGGTCAGGCCGGGGGCCCATTTTCCGAGTAGAAATTTAAAAAATTTTCCACATTTTCGGAGCACAGATTTGCAAAATATTCCACGTTTTCCTTTTTTACATTCACAGTTTTCCACGTTTTCTGAGTAAAATTTGCAAAATTTTCCACGTTTTTAGAGTCCGAATTTGAAAATTTTTGCACGTTTTCCGAGTCTAAATTAATTTGAAAAATTGTTGACGTTTTCGGTGTACAAATTTTCAAAATGTTCTTGGTTTTCCAAATACAAGTTTTTCACATTTTCCGATGTCAAAATTGCCAAATTTTCCACTTTTTCTGAGCACAATTTTAAAATTAAAATTAACGACAATTTTAAAATTGTCGTTAGTAAATTATACAAAATATTTTAGTGTCAATTTTGTAAAATGTAACTTTTTCACGTTGTCATTTGTCAGGGAAATTTTTTTTGAAACCTAAAAAAGTAAAGGAAAAGACAGGGAAGTTGAAAATGACATTTCTGGGAAAACCCTGATTAAATTAGTGCTCAATATTTGAATGAAATTATTTTGATACGTACAGTATTAATTATTGTTAATAATATTATTTGCAACTGTTTTAATACTAATCCGTTATACTGGATTTTTCTTTTATAAAAACCTATAATATCAAAATTATTACAATAAAATATAACTTAAAAGCATCTAATGTAAATTCAAACAACTATGAAATGTGAATTAAATTGCATTTAAGATTTTTTTTGTATGTTTTAAAAGCTAAGAAAAGTAACTAAAAATAAAAATATATTTGTTGAAAAATTGAGGCGTAGGAAATTAAGCATGGATTTTAAAATTTAAAATTAGTAATATATTTAATAATAATTTTCTTTCAATGTTTAAAAAACAATTGATGCTAAAAATACAAAGTAGGCTTACTTCAATTTTACTATTAAAACAAAGTAAACAATAAACAGGATTCCTCCAGACCTGGAAAACCAGGAAAAGTAAGGGAACTTGAAAATGACATGGAAAAGTCCCGGAAGAATGGTTTATTTTGAAAAAGTCAGGGAAATTCAGCGTTGTCATGGTGATCCAAAATTAATACTTCTACAAGGTTAGCTCAGGGCTCATTTTTCGAGTAGAAATTTGCAAAAAATTTCCTTATTTTCGAAGTAAAGATTTGCTTAATCTTTCACGGTTTCCCAATACAAATTTGCAAAATTTTCCACGTTTTCCGAGTACAAAATTGCAAAATTTTCCATGTTTTTCCAAGTATTAAAAATGTTTTTTGAGTACAAAAATTTGTACGAGCACGAATTTTTAACATTTTCCGAATACAAAATTTTTTGCAAATTTTTTCTGTCTCAATTTTGATACATATAGGTCAATTTTTTACGTTAATTGTCATTGGTCAGGAAATCTTTTTAAAATCTGGAAAAGTAAAGGAAGTTAAAAATAAAATTTCGGGGGGAACCCTGATATATGTAATTGCAATTTACACAAACTCAGTTTATTCTTCCGAAATGAGTTCCAGGAGAAATCATGATTTGCGGTTAGAAATTGTCACGTTACAAGATGAAGACAAGTCAGTTTTATCGAATACCGTAATCACGGAATTAAGCGCCCCGGCGCTTATTTGAAAATTCCGAGGAACTCCCCGGCCATTATTAAAGGCAGGCGGCTATTGCGGGTCCGGCGCTTAATTCCGTATTAATTTACGGTACTGAAAAACATATTTATACTGAAATAACGTACATTTGAAGATACATAGTTCAAATTTGGATAATATTCGTGAATATAACGTTTAAGAATCGCACATTTTTCCAGATATGAACCAAAATATTCGCATTTACGTCCATTGTGACCAAAAACTGACCACCTCGCACCACCGGATTTGACCCACATAATCCAAACGCGTGATTCATTCAACAGGAAATGCTGGACAAGCCCATTGTTCCAAAAACGTCTTAATCCGACCAATAGGAAGGCTCGGACCTCCATCAGGGGATCGAAAAGTCCGACCAATAGGAAGGCTCTGACCTCCATCAGGGTATATAAAAGGCCAGGCCTTCGTCCACTTCCCTTCATTCTTATTTCACCTTCAGAGTTCAGACAACCTCAACAGCGCCATTTGGAAAAAAAGAATATTTTTTCTTCAAGAAGCCATGGAATCCAGACGCAAGTTCCTGCGGATGACCTCCGGTGTGGCAGGAACCGCACGGACCGGTCATCCACGTCCAGAGTGGAAGGACCAACTCCTGCGGTCGACCACCGAAGCAACGAAGATT
>JAQGBX010008418.1:0-10546 GCA_034698745.1 Megaphyllum sjaelandicum
AGGTCGGTGAGAATTTTGAGGATGTGCGAAATTCTCTAAGTGGCGGCTCTTTCGGATGAGAGTTTAAACCGAGGTCCTGTGCAGATCCCGTTTGATCTCTGCACGTTAAAGATCCCTCTTGTGGGGGTGGCAGTCCCCCTCGTAGGCAAAATTCCCAGGTAGGTGACGATGACACATCCCCTGGCGTTGGTGTTTAGCATTCTTGTGTAGAACTAGGCCAACGTTAAAAATCCACAAACCAACCAGCCAACCAACCTTAGATACTGTGGTCGAGTGTGCATGTTCATCAAGGATAAACGTCTCAGGCCTTATGGATACACTCTTAAAAAAGGTATACAATATGGAACCTTTAAAGGTTCAATCCCTTGCCACACATGTGGAACTATTTTAAGTTCTATATAGACTGTAAAGGTTCTATCTATTAAACCTTTATATTGCCAAAAATTCGGAAAAATATCTACCTTTAGACAACATGACCAGACGTCTGCTATTTTTTATGATGTCTCCAGAAGCTGTCAAATTTACCATTCTATTTCTATTCTAACTAATTAATACCCTACAGTCAGCACAAATAGTGCCATGTGACACATGATATACATATCATATAAAACAGTCTAATCAACTGGTTCACGATGGTCCCTAACATCTCATGTGAAATTTATCTCGCTAAGTTTATGGCTATCTTTAAGTAGTCCGTTCCAGTTCCTAATTGCACAGGGCAAGAATGGCCAGTAAAAATCATCAGTATGTGGACGGAGTTTCTTTAGGGGGTTTGAGTGGTAACTTCTACCACTGCGACAGTCACGTTCCAGAACATCCACCATCAGATTTATCTCTGAAGGTATTATCTCTCGAAAAGCCCCATTCTTAGTCATTCTTGACTCGTCTGCAGTGTCTCATCCCAGGGAAAGAAACATGCCTGTTACACTGTTGTCCCATCGATATATTGCGGTGACAAAGCTGGCAGCTCTACATTGACCCATTTCAATTTCCTGTACAAGACTGATTCTGAAGGGATTCCAGATGGGACAGCAGTACTCGACAAGTGGCCGTACCAATGTTGTGTATGCAATATCCTTAACACTCCTGGGGCAGTCACGAAACTCTCTGAACCAACTGTTGGAATATTATTAATATACAAGGTGTTTTAACACTTACTGCGTCACATACATTTCATCATTTTACTACGCATCCTTTAAATCACTATTTAATTTTGTAAACGTTTTCTTGCATCATTTAAAATGTAATGTTCACACAAAACGAACGTTAAAAAGCATCTGCTTAACATGTGAAGATAGCTCGACCAAACCCCCGAATGTGTGACGTCACGGAGGTGCGTCATAGGCGGGAAGCTAACACGTTTTGGCTTCACATCCGCTATCTTGTTCTACTCGTTGCTAACGAGAGCAGTCATGCTGATTGTCTCTTGTACTTTTTCTTTAACTTTTGTAAAGGCTATAAATGCCTAGTATTCTGATTATTGTTATTAAACCTGAAACAAATGTTTAAGCATAAGTATAAAGTCTACAATTATAAGTTATTGAAGAGGTTCCAGATCCAGTTAAGACCAGATGTACGAATTGCTTCAACCAATTCGAGGGGAAATTTCCAGCAAACATCATACCACGTGAGTTTCAACAAACTGGAATTATTCTTGAATTATTATACCTATAATAATTCTGAGTAGCAGTGAGATACACATGTACAAATCTACCTTATAAAACATATACAACCACCTCACATCTCAACACAAACCTTAACCGCTGGTTTGCTGTACCAGTAATGTTTCTTATATGTGAATTCCAGTACATATCCTCGGTAATGGTAACTCCTGAGGTGACAACCTGAAATGGAACCGTCTCTAGATCATATGCGGGGCTGTCTAAACTTTTTTACGAGATATTCGCAAGACCTGACATTTTTTTGAGATCTAGCTGACAGCTTCTACACCACGCTGCTAGTAGATCCAAGTCCTTTTGTAGGTTGGTTGCTGTGTTAGAGGGAATCATCAGCAAAAAGCTTAGTTTTGCTAGAGAGGACACTGAGAGGATCATTAATGAAGATGAAAAAGGGGACCCAGTACACTTTCCTGTGGCACACCAGATTTGACTTCCACCCAGTCAGACAGTGCCGTGCATAATGGAGGGGGTGGTGGGGGTCTACCCCCACCACGAATCGTCAATGGGGGCGAAATTTTTAAACTAGGGGGCGAAAAAATACTAAAATTTTTTTTAATGTGGACTAATTACATGTTCTTCTCACAAGGATGGCAAATCAAATTAGTCTACATGTTCTTCTCACAAGGGCGGCAAATTAAAGGGGGCAGAAAAGCTACTGACCTAAATATAACTTCCCAGCCCTAAAAACAAGCCCCTTTTCTCTGCTCCTTTGTTTAGTCCACGTTCCTTCAAGCATTCCTTCAAGAGATAACGAGGGTTACTGGATCAAAGAAAACTGCTGGCCAATGATAATCTTTTAATTACATTAGGTTTAGATTTCAGAAAAACCCAGAATGTTCGATTTTTTTCTTTACTCTCGAAAATTGGAGTTGAAGGCAGTGGAACTGTGGAAGACTTACTTTTAAGGTGTCTACCAAGTCTAGTTAGTAAACCAGCAGAAAGTGTTTTAGTAGTGTGCAAGATATTGGTATATTGATAGATACCAGGATATATATATAAGTTTCAGGATATTGATTTGGAATCTTTGGTGTGGAACAAACGTGGTAAGTACACTAACACAATTTCAATATTTCCACTCCAAAAATGGTGGACATTTAATCCTACATGTTGTTAAACGTCCGAAAAAATCGTCATTTTATTCGAAAATCTAATTTGACAAATACTTAGCATGCTGTCCATCTGGTGCGAACCAGCGTGTGCCTACCTTCATAACCAAACCATAAATTTCGGAAAAAATAATGTGGCATTTTATGGTTCATTTTAGATTTAAATCATTTAATCAATATTTTTTCCTAATTTATGATGTATAAAAATGTTAATTTACAAGCAATATTTCTTAATAAATAAATACATGTAAGCATGGTTATGAACTTAATTTTTTTTACGAATTTAAATTGGGGGCGCAAATTTCATGGTTCGCCTAGGGTGCATGGCTCCCTAGGAACGGCGCTGGAGCGGTCGAATGGTTTCAGTGTAAAAACCTACAATGAGAGTAAACTTTTTGGAGCAGTCGAATGCGCTATTAAGCTTTACGAAATTCAATTTTGCAATGATGTTGGGGTCCACAATAACGCGGTGGTAACTACCGAATAATTTGCGTTGATGGATTAAGCCCCCCTACCACAAGGTATTTATTTACTGATAGTAAAGCACTGAGTTAAATTGAATTGAATTGAACAAACGTTCAGAAATTTTTTGGTAAGTGTAATTCCTCGTAAAGGTGTTAACATTTGGAGAGGAGGGTCGATTTTGCTACAGAGACTAGGGTTATATCAGCCATTATCTAAAGATAACAACACATTATCAACAATGTGAAATATTGATATATTAAAATAGTCTTCGCGCATATGCTGGTTATGTTTGGCAAATGGGAGTTTTGCAATTGCATGGGTGGCTAAAACAGGAGAATTCAATTTAGAAGTGATGGGAAAAAGCAAGCTGGAACTGTTTAAATACTGTAGTTCTTAACATATATAACTGCACCAATTATAAATCACCACACTTGTCATTTTACCTGTTTGCAACACAAATAGTAGGCCTACTTTGCAAAAGAATTCCTGGACATTTTCCCCTTAACTTTTTTTCCTGACATTTCTTCCCAAGGACTATTATTTCCCAGACATTTTTCTGCAGGATATTTTTTCCTTAGACATGCCCTCTTTAACAATGCCTCTTCAAACAATGTATCAATGATTTATGTTAAAATATGTTAATTTAATTTTTTCCTTACCAGGGTGCCTAACCTAACCAAGTCTTAAAAATGATCCCGATCATGGCCCCTTTTTTGGCATAAGAAACAATGTCGAAGAAAAAATATCCTGGAGAGAGAATGTCAGGGGAAAAAATGTCCGAACACGAGGCAAATGCACTTAATTGTCAATCCAAGCCTTGGTTATGAGTAAGGAAATATAAAATGTTATGATTATTAACTAAGTTACGAACCTCAAACCAAGCAGATGTACTTGTGGCAGTGTAATCCACAATCCATTCTCTGAAAAATTAAATCAAGGATCCCAGGAAATTGACAAGTTAGTGAGATACAGGTCTTCAATATTTTACAAAGTTTTACTCAATAACCATTTTTACTGTAATTAAAGTAATTGTTCTAAAATATGTGAATATCAATCTACATGGACTTAACATTAAATTACTTACGAACAAGGAAGTGTACAGTTTTCATCAAAATTAAAAAGTGTTTCATTGGTGTCATAATCATCATTTAATTCAGTGTTTGTTCCTGAAAAGAAACAAAAAAATAAATACGCACTTTATAAAAGCATGAAATCGATTGTTATAGATCAATTGGTTTTAAAAACTCATGCAACATTGATGCAAACATAATTGATGCTACAAAACATGAATTTCTCAATCACTAAACTTTTTGCATACACAAAAATGTTAGCAACTCTGTGCTTGATGCAAACAACAAAAATTTATTTTCATGGTACATGGCCCTCTGTACAAACTTCAAACTTCTCGTCCACGTGGAATTAAATGTTTGTTACACATTTTAATGTGTTATAATAATCACAAATACTCTATAGATGTATACATGGTGTTTCAACGCTACGTTGCCAAACGTTGTGGGCATGTAGAATGGGTCCATACAAGCCATTTATGTGTTACCTACCTGTGCAATGGCACGTGTACTGGTTGACAGATGGTTGGCCACCCATTCCAGAACATCTTCCTTGAACGCAGGCATTTGTGCAGTTTTCTAACCACCATCACTTCTCCTGATTTAAAGCGTTCCACGTTTTTGCATGTGCCGGTCAATTGCAACAAACATAGCATGACATATGTGTCTCCGTGCAGGATACCTCTCCTGGTAGATTCTCGCAGCTTGCCTTGCATTCCCACATGCTCTTCCGTACACAATATGCATATCTGCAAGCTCAGCAAAGGTATATAGCTCCATGCTGTCTGTCACCTGCACCTGCCATTGCATGCCACATGATATGTGGCATGCAATGGCTATTTGAGAACGGCTAGTACAGCCTCCAGCCCCCTAACGTGGCATTTCCGCCTATGGGTACATTAACATAAATGGCTTGTTTAGACCCATTCTACATGACCACAACATTTAGCAACATACATGTAGTGCTGAAACACACTGTATATATATTTTTGCATATTACATACAATATTTGCAATTTATTATTTTTTAAGATTTATTATCATAATTCAGGCATAAATTTAAGAAAATAAAAATTAACCTGGTAAACAAATGTTGTAGTTTCCTGTTTGCCATTCTAAAGTCCATAAATCATTTCTGGGAATAGCAGGATCTAAGCACCCCATTGCGGTTCGCTTCATTTCATAAATTAGCGAGTAAACGCAAGCCTTAGATAAAAATGAAAAATTATAACTTCCCTAGACGAAGGATCAGTATTCTTTCTATTCTGATATTAGTAAGCTCTATTGTACTTATATTTTGAACTACTGGCCAGTATGATCTACTTATTAACCTAATCAGTTGAGCTTACTAATATCAGTATGGCTGAAATATCAAATTAATTCAATTAATCAATCATCTGTAGACTTTTAATGCTCGAAACCTATCAGCATATAACATGTTTAGACTCTCTAAATTTCAAAAATTGTCTTGGAACTTCCTGGATTCGATCCTGCAACCTACCATCTATGGGTTGAGCGCGTCATCCACTGTGCACTGTGACCCAAAAGTTGTAGTTGTTTAAACAGTACCAACATTAGTAAGAGCTTTAGGAATTGAAGTTGAGACCATTGTAGATTAAAAGTTAATTTAATATCACATCAGCAAGGTATTATAAACACAGATTAAAACTCTACTAAATAATACAAAAAGGTAAAATTTAAAAATCACCACGTGGTGAGAAAAATTAGAGAATACGAGGTGATGTCGGACACATCCTGCATAGAGGAAGTCCAAGACGAGACTGCTGAAACGAACGGGCAACGTTCTAGTTATACTCGTAAGCCTTCAGCCGGGCAAAACCTGTGTGACGCGATAAGTGCAGGTGACGCAGTAAGTGTGGGTGAAGCAGGTGATGTGGTGAAGAATCGCGGTGCAGTGCACGTGCAAGGGGCGCTACGATTAGGACGCCACAATACTCCCCCAGTGCTTAAAGGTAATGAGAGGGGAGGCGAGTATGCTGACCATAGCGCGTGGCCATTCGTGGCGGTGCAAGTAGTAGCTGATGTGCTGTTGGAGGCTTAACGAGAAGCGTAGATGCCAGGGAAGTCACAGTGGCTGTAGGCCGGGTGTCCAATTGCGCCAGGAAAGTTAGGTTGCTGTTAAGCAGCTGCTGGAAAAGTAAGCGGAAAAGGCCCTGTGGTGACCGTTGCGCGTCTAGCCTGGGTTGCGCCACAACCGTCTGTCCCGGGGATGCCGACTGGATTGGGTTGCATCACTACTGTAGGTCCCAGGGGCTCCGCGGACAGCAGGGCTGGTGGCAGTGGTTCACTATCAACTATTGGTGCGACGAGGTTGGTGTATCAAGTCCAGATGGAAGATGACTGGGTATTCGACGAAAAAGTTCGGCCCCATACTTAACTGCTCCAGACGGAAGTCGAAGGGAAGTTGCTTTGTGAGCAGTGCAGACACTGGAGCCAAGGGGAATGATAGCGGCCTTAACCCAGACCGACTATATCCTGGCGCACTTTTGGGCAGCGACATCTGTGACGGTATCTGGAATCTATCGAGTAGCACGGATGCTGGACCAAAAGTATGTCGGAGATGAATACAACTGGCCAGAGCCGATGTTGGTAGAAGCGTTGGCTAATTTCAACTTGGTCATGGAGGACAGGGATTTAGCCGAGCCCTGGGATCGTATTCGCAGAGTAATTCCAGCTGGCGTAATTAGATGTTGGATGACGGCAGAAGACTGTAAACAATTTAAGGATTTGGAAACAATTTATGATGGTTGTTTTATATTTTTTGTCTGCTTTAAGTATTTTCAAAAGAGTTGCTAACGTTTGATTTATATTTTTTTATCCCCACAAAGTAGAATTTTGCTTTTGTCCTAACCTTAGCATATAAAAGAGGGAAGCCGGTTTGATTCATGGTTATACTACCTTGCACGTGGGGGAGAATGGAGGAATAATTACAGGTACTTTATGCTTTAAAGTTTTGAAAGTTTTATTTGTTGTGGTGACCCTGGTCGTAATTTCACATGAGTGAGCTGCCTCTCTGCATGACTGGACAAAGTATGCATGTTCTCCGGGTCATTGGTCATGACCCTCCGCATTTCTGCCGCTAGAGGGATCCCCAGGTCGGGGACCCAAGGCTACCTGGGAAAGTCTCTCAGGAAAGGAGTCAGTCTGTTTTTGACTGCTGATCTGGATAGACCTCAGATCCCACTCGAGTCGCTCTTTCATTTTCTTTACTCTCGAGCTGTCTTTTTGTTTTGACTGCGTTATTTTGGCTTACTCTCTCTATCGTTTTGGGAAGTCGTCCCTTTTCCGTGTTCTCACTTTTTTTTGAAGGATCGAAGATCCCTGTTATGCGCTATACGTTAGCGCGTCTATTTCACGTTTCTCTTCATTTTTGGGCTGTCGGAGCCCCCCTCTGTGCCTCGCGCCACTACCTCGATTTCCGTGTTTCTGTTGTTGGCTACCGGAGCCCCTTTTTGTACTTTTGTCTCGGCAGTTCAAATAAACTGTTTCGTTCACCTCGCACCTCTCGGCTCATCGTCTCCCTTTTTGAACTCTACATTGTCAAGGGTTATTAATTATGTTTTATTTTCGCTACAGAGTAGCTCAGTCTCATAAGGAAGTGTAATAACCCTTGACCCTGGCATGCAAGGAATGCAGCCAGGTATTTGGGGTATATAAAAGTAAGGTAGATTAGGAACAATCTTTGAACCTAACTGAGGAGCTAGGGTCCATATATAAGCAGACTAGGCAAGGGAAAATTCAGTCTGGCTTCGGTGCGGATTAGGGGTAGACACTTTTGCTGTTGTGCTAAGTATAAATCCAAGGCTTAGTCCTGGGTACTTTCTCTTTGGGGGGCCTTGTGGGGAAACTAGGCATCATCATACAGAGACAGGTTAAGGGGATTCCCTTTTGCTTGGGAGGTATCTGAAACATAGCCCTAGGGAAGGTGTGGAACGTTATGAAAGAGTTAAGATTCTGTAGTTCTACTATCTGTCATATTTGCTTGCATTAAAAAGCTTGTTTCCCTTATTTGAAACTTGTGTCTGTTCTTGGGCTTAGGCCCTATTTGGGCATCATCGATCTCTGATCTGGACGCCGGCTCGCGTCACATCATGTAGCACTGGCAGAGGCCGTGCGGCCGGTGCTTGTACCAGCGGAGGAGGCAGAGCGGGGGTTGGTATCTGCTGTGATGCCGTCGGTTCACTAGGCAAGGTGTGAGCTCGCACTACGCGGTCAATACTTAAGACGATTTCCTTCTCGCCTCGCCGAAGTACGAAGTTTTTGGCGGACCAGGATACGACCTCCAGCGGGCCCTCCAAGGGTTGTTCCATGGCCCGGCGCACACGATCGACGCACAAGAAGACGTGGTAGCAATCCAAAAGTCCACAAGCGATGAAAACGGGGTGACGGCATGATGATTGGCCGGTGGGGGGCGTATTGCTGCTAAATAGTGCAGTACAGACAGTGATGGGGAAGGTGTAAAGAACTGACCGGGAAGGTGCAACGGGCTCCCATACACAAGGTCAGCGGGCGACATGGTGGAATCCTCTCGGACGACCGCTCGTATGATGAGCATAACCGTGTTGAGGGCCACTGACCATGTGGTACCCTTTGTAGCACATAATTGCCACTTTCAGATAGGGCTAACTGGGCTATGGATGTGGCAGCCAACCTTGGAACGTCGGCAGGGCAAGCATGATTGGGCCCAGGCGGCGCAATCCTTGCGCAGGGATGGCCACACGAAGCAGTTGCCGATGCAGTTGAACACCAGCCTGCGGAACAGAGCGGGCAACCACAGGCGCGGATGGCCTGCGGAGGTGTCGCAAACCAGATGGCATGGCACTGGGTCTTGAATCACAATGCGTAGCAGTCGTAGGGTTGTAGCTGTAGTTGGCTTGAGTCGCCAATCACGAAGCTCGACGTCGTTATCTTGCGTGGCGATGATGGCTGCATAATCCAACGTCGGGGTCATTGTTACCATCACCATTTAGGATAATGCATCAGCGACGGCATTGTCAGTTATTGCGATGTGCCGAATGTCGTTCATAAACTGGCTGAGGAACTCCAGCTGGTGTGCTTGTCATGGTGAAGAGCATTCCTTAGTTTTACGGAGGATGAAGGTCAGAGACTTGTGGACCATGAATAGGACAAACTCCCATGCTTCAAGCATGTGCCGAAAGTGCTTCACCACTGAATAGGCGGCCTGAAGTTCCCTTTCGTATGTTAAGTAACAGCGCTGAGTGTCGGTGAATTTCGCCAAGAAGAAGGCCAGCAGTTGCCATTTGTCCGCCACGAGCTGGCTGAGTGCAATGCCCATCGCCAAATTTGACGTGTCCACAAGCAGAGCCAGAGGGGCATCCGGCAGCAAGTGCGCCAGTGTCGTTGCGGCTGCCAACTGTTGTTTGCAGTGGGCAAAATCCTTGCGGGACTTTTGCATCTAAGGTACTGGCGTGGTATTGTTCTTTTTACTGCCATGAAGGAAGTCGCTGAGACTCGCCTGCATGTGTTAAGTGTGGAGCACAAACTGGCAGTAAAAATTCAGCATCCCCAGAAACTGGCACAGTTGGCGGATAGTAGCTTGCTTGGGAAAGTTGCTGATAGTGTCCACCTTGCTAGCACGGGGGAAGGCAGGCCATCAGCAGAAATTGTATATCTTAAGAAGGAGACTGATGGCTTGTCAAACACGCATTTCGCCGGGCTGATCACGATGCTAAACTCCAGAATGTCGTCCAGAAACTTGTAACAAAAGTCTAAGTCGCGGAGGACACTATCAATAAACCTCTGGAAAGTCTGAGCGGCATTGCTCAGCCCGAATGGCATCAGAGGAAACTCAAATAAGCCGAATGGGGTGGTAACTGAAGTTTTGCAGATATCTTTCGCGGCGACAGGTATCTGGTTGAAGGCCCGCACCAAGTCAATCGAGCTGAAAACCGTACACCCAGCCAGCTGTTGTGCACAGTCCTGGTTAAGCGGAACTGGGTTAAGGTCAGGCACCGTATAAGCGTTGAGCCGCCAGTAGTCACCACACGACCACCAGCTTTCATCCTTCTTAGAAACCATGTGCAGCGGGCTTGCCCAGGGGCTGTCAGAAGGCCGGCAGATTCCCTGCTTAAGCATGGCATCAAACTCTGCTTTGGCTAGGCGTAGGCGGTCCGGTGGGAGACGACGTGGCCGCGCGAACACAGGGCTGCTGGTTTCAATATGATAAACGATGGGATGCTTGATTTCCC
>JAQGBX010008419.1:0-10546 GCA_034698745.1 Megaphyllum sjaelandicum
TCCAAGATGAGCCTTGGATGCCTAAATTTGGTGGAGATACAGATGGATACTGGGAGCCAAAAAAAACACGTCCACACACTCTTCCCGGTTACTGATGACGCAATACATGGATGACCCTTTTGGTCGCCAGTCAGGAAGCTGCCATAGGCGATCGGTTAAAAGCTATAGCCCTAAATCGTCCTACCGTTGCGTTTATACAATTCTTCTCCAGATCTACTAACTAATTTCGTGCAAAAATGTTTGATTGCTGCGTTCTGCGAAGTCCTTATTAACGAAGATAGCATCATCCCAAAACTCATTCAATGATTTTTGAAGGACTTTTTCGGCAGGAATAAACGTGTGCGCTGTCACGCTTTGTGGATCAATATTTTGAGATAAATAAGCCCCTCCACCAAAATAGAAATTGTCAAGTTTTATGGCCGGATGCACAGATCTTCATTAAAAGTTCATCGGAGATTGAAAAGAGGTTTTAATGGGCAACTTGCACGCGCATCGAGACTCGTTTATCCGGCGAAATGGAATTAAGGAAATGTGAAATCAAAACTGAGAAATCAAGTCGCTTTTCTCGCCTCTCTCAGAAAGTTCAAAGAACTTTTGTACATTTCCGCTACATTTTCTTTTAGATCAAGCACGAATGGAACAAACGTACTTTCCCTATCTGGAAGATTATTCGCTCATTTACCTATTTTGAAGGTGAAAAGTGTGTTTTCAAAATACTAATAAATCTACTTATGTTTATTCATCTACTCGATCCACCAAGGGCCGGTTGCACCAGCTTAGGTTAAAATCTGAGGTTACCTAACCTTGGGTTAAAATTTGACTGCAGATTAACCTTCTGGTTAGATGTTTATGTTGCACCAATTAACTCTTGATGAAATATCCCCAGGGTTATGGAACCCATGTTTAACTTGCTGAAAACCAAAATGGAGAATACCTCATAAACTGTGGGGAAAGGACCTAAATGATCAATGCTGCCAGATTGTGCATCCTGGGTTCCCCTGTCTGCGTGACCAGGTGGTGTAGCATGCACAATTCCTTAGCTGCATTAGATTCATCTGTAGTGCCCATCATGTTGTTTTTCCTAATAACCCGAGGTTAACCCTGCCTGCTGGCTGGGTGTATAAAATTAATGCATTTTCGGAAAAAAATGAACTTAGACAAATTCAACTTAGTTTCGAATCTCTTGACAGGTGAAGATACTATCCAGATAATCGTGTTAATTGCACAAAATCTGATATTTGCTAAACATGTTCCTCTGTGAAAGGTCTACACGTATTGCTCAAAAACTAAGTTAGCAGTATACACGTGCTTTATACGAATAACTACATTACTTTTATCACAAAAAAGCAGGAGTCCCTCAACATACGAAGTTGTGTTATACTCAAGTGCATGTACTGTATTGAACACAACATAACAACTATTGAAGGAAGTGGTGCAATGGAAATTCGAGTTATTAAAAGAAATTTCGACTAGCTTTCCGAACCACCCTGAAAACCGTCCGCCTCTTAATTTTTTGGGCACATTTACAGGGGATAAAGAATTTGATGAGAACATCTAATCCTACTAGGTCAGTTGCTATGCTCCATTAAATTTAATCAAAGCCATAGCATCTTCAGGGAAAATTAATTTGGTGAATTACGAGGGACCTTGCAGTTGAGAGAAATGCTATTTATCACGATCGACGATTTCCAGGTTCCCTTAGGTCCTTAATCGAGGATTAACTTAAACTAAGTTTGGAGCTGGCGAATTCTAACCAGTAGTTTAACCGAATTTAATCAAGCTCCTCCCCGTGTTCAGCCCCATCAGATCGGGGTCAACAGATAGCACTATGTACCGCCAGGGGGAGGGATTCTTTCCGCCTCGTCTCCACCAGGTTCCTCGGGGATCTGTAAGTTATTTATGTTCCTAATCTTAAGAAAAGAGCTTGATTTAAGATGGCTGCTGCTAGAATAAGAAGATGAGGGAAAAAATGCCTTTGAAAAGGTCCCGTGGGGTTTAAAAAAACGGGAAGCATGAGGAGGAGGAAAAAATACCATTTCCATGCAAGGCACAAACGTTTGAAGGATGTCGAATGGAAAGGTCCTCTTTAGGGAAAGGCGCAAAAATCGGAAACATTTTCGAAAAAATAATCGAACGAATACTGGAAAGTTTGGCAAACTTGTTCATTCAATTATTTATTTTTGAAAATTCTCTCCAACAATTGTTTTTGAAGTTTTGGTCAAAATTCCGTTTTAGTAAATACGTGCATATCAGTGAAGAATATAAATCCTAACCCAATCTATGATAACTAGTTAGCAACCGCATATGTAAGAGAAATTCATTTAGACTAAGACAACTTCTTGTATTAATGAATTTCATTACCGGTATAATTTTCAAAATGCATTAAATTAATTAAAATGTATTTCTTTTCAAGCCATAAAGCGAGTAGGTACCAGATTCATTAATGGGACATTCTGCACAAGTTACGAGAAACCTCCTACAACAACATAGTTTTGTGAAGAATCCATCCGCCCGTGATTGTCGGTGGCGCTGCCAAATATTGAGTGAGCACGTACAGTAGTTCATCTGGCTTCAAAATGGAACCATTCCAGAGACTGATCGAGGGATCGGAGTACCACTCTAAAAATGCCCATTATATGCATGGACCTCGGATTGGATTGGATTGTAGCAAGTCCTTTGAGACGGACGCTCCCGTTTGAGGGCGCTCCTTGCACTACTGCTAGTTCCCCTGCACTGCACTGCTGCGCCCTTCTCAAATCGGCATCCCTCTGCAGTGCCACATTCTGTTTCAATGCCCACCATTTCGTCAATAAGCATTTAGCCATTTTAATAGCCTCTCCCTACCCTGAATCCCAGCCACACTTCCACTGTCATCTGCTACATGCCCCTCCGAAGGCCCTCAAAGGCCCCGCAACTGCACATCACATGCTGGATATCCTCCTCCCCAGCCCCGCATAGGTCACAGATTGCACTAATCGGGCAAAACTTAGACAGGCGTCTGTTGGTCTCTAGAGAGCCCGTCCTGGCCCTAAACAGTCAACTAGGTACTGTCATATATCAGTTCCCTACTGATTTCTCTTTTATTGCCATATATCTCCAATGTGCTTTTACAAATTTTATATCAGTTTACTAAAGATTCCGGCAGATGGTGGGTTGATCTGTGGTGGATGCGACCATTGCATCGCAGCAGGTTGATTGTGACGCCCTTAGCGAGGAAATTTCTAAAAGAAATTTTCCTCGCTGCAAGGCTCACCCCCAGAGGGTCATCCTTGCAAGTACCAATTTTAACAGAGCGTGGCGCAACCGGTCGTTCCACGTCGCCACGTGCATTTCGTCGATTAGCGCGTTAGATAAATCGTCCGAAAACACTTGTTGGTTGGTGAATTTCGATTTGTCTCGGTTAATGGAGGTCATTTTTTTTTCCGTGGCGCGCATTCCACCGGTTCCTGGGCCTCCCGCCTGACTCATTTCCAAGAGCATTTGCTGAATTTATGGCACCCCCTAAAAAAAAGATTATAAATAGCTGAAACGACCGTGAATGTGTTACATTGTATACAGATGGGGGAGCTGAGACAAAAATGCACCATTCGTTGGCGATCGAACTACGTATCGCATTCAGACAGACTCGAGGAAAAACTCTAAAAGCTGCAAGATTCTGGTTTTCTTCAAGGATGTTGGTTTCAATCACGATTTTTTACATGGATAGATTTAAAAATAGTATAAGAGTAGTATTGGGCACCCAGACTACGCCGTATGGGAGTCTTGTACTACAATTGTACTGGATGTCTTGAGGTCCGATTTAGTACAGTTTTCCAGCGGCAGGTGGCGCGGCGTCACATTTCAGTTTCTTTGGGGGGATATTTTGCAGGAAAACCTTCTGAATTTAGCTCAATTTTACTTTCTAGGCCACACGTTGGAACGTATAATTCGATTTTTCAAACGAAATAATGGGGCTACCCGTCGCCAATTCTCTAAGGGAATTACGGCGAAGATACGTGTAGTTTTAGACATGCTATTAAATATTTTCGGAAAAAAAATTATGTATTGATAAAGATGGGAACTTCATGGAGTAGCTATCGGGGAATTTACATTTTCAAATTCCCCACGTGTTCATTTTAAAGTAATTAGGAACTTAATTTTTCACCCGGTTGCAAGTTTCTATACCTAGATGGCGCTTTTTTTGAAATTGAAATGAATTAAGTTTAAACTCAAGAGCGGAAAATGTCATTTAGAGAAATTCCCAACAGCTTGATTTTTGTTGCATGAATACTCATAGCAAACCAAATCCCAGACTCAAAATTCAGCGTTCCGTGTAAATTGGCATTCTTTTAAATTATTTCCACTGTTTTGTTTTTAGAACAAACAAAAAACAATGAGAAGTGTAACGACTTTTCGAGACCCTGCTACGAAAAGCGGATAATGTAATTTCTAGTTCATGAAGGAAAAAAAAAAAACTTTCCAAGAAAATCTCAAATGTTCAAAACGCTTTAAATGACAGAATCTTTGGTAATCATTTTTTATTTACACGCCATTTCTATTTTTTGAGGCAAGTGCAACTCGAAATTGACTTTTCGACAGAAAACCAAATGAAGTGTGCGATATTCTACAATGACAAGCTTAGAGTAGATCAAAACATAAAAACACGGATTGACGTCCTCGTGTTTACGTGACACTGTACGACAAGATGACAGAGTGGAGAAGTGCTTTTGTAAACGAAATCTTATTTAAACGGTAATGTTCTTGACGAATTATCCGAGTTTCGTTTAGCCGTAGCCTACAGTATTTGGCACCAGATGGCGCTATCCGCGCCTCCATTTTCGTCTCATTCTTCAGGCAAATCTGGGCTCAAAGAGGGGATGAAAGTTAAGCTCTTCGTTCTGGAAGCACCGCCTGATCCAAGATGCACTTCCGGAATGGAGCGCGCGACGGAAGTCATAATTACAGGAGCGCGCGTTACGTAGATTAAAGCGAAATCCACGTTTTTTCGCGCCATTTCTCCCTCAATCCCCGAGAGTGCAATTTCCCTGATTGCTTTACACTTTCGGTGTAATTTACATGTCATTTGCCTAAGTTTTCAAACTAGCATACAAATGTTTAATTTCCAAGAAGAAGGGAGCGCTCGTTTTACGGCGCAATTCAACCCCCGCGCCACCTACAGGTGCATTAAGTCAAACGTTTACGAGGCGGGGGCGCCCCCTTCCCATGGCTGCCCCCGAGCACGTTAATGACTTTTGACAAAATTAAGCCGTAAATAATAGCTGCTTCACAGATTTATAATGGTTTGTTGATATATTCAAAAAGAGAAGAGAGAGGGCGACGATGTTCCTTTAAAGACCAGCCATTCGATACCTTCCTTAAGTTAAGGTCATTGAGATGACCATTCGCCGAGCAGTTGAGGGGACAAGAAAGCACCGGTCATTTTCTTCGATTGCAACGTCATTCGGTGATCCGAAACTAGATTACGGCATACCGGTTTTGATTAATGGAGAGTTCTTGTCATAACAAAACTTGAAATCGAATCATCCTTCATGGACCAGCCATTGCTCAAAGCCGCCCCCTGGAAGTGGGCAATCACTGCTAGCTTCTAGCTGCACAGCAAAGCATCCGCCACAGATCGACCTTCCACCTGGCGGATTGTTTCGAACTAAACGATGTGATCGATGATATAACATCATGTTACCGTCATCGTGCCCGGCGAAGTGGTTTTACAGCATGCTTTCGATTATCCGGGGTCGGATTAACCGGGTTCTAGTTTTGCATATTGTCATGGAACTTCTGCAGATTTCGTCAGCATGTCAACATTTTATTCACTCCATTGGCGAAGATAACAAAGAGGCGCGTTCTTAAATGGTTCTTTTAGTTGTTGATTTGATGAAAAGATCACGTGATGAAGCCCCATACGTAACTCTGAATAAGGTCCATTGCTTAAACAAGCCAGCCAGTTTGTCGAAAAATGAATGAAAATTGTCATAAAAATGACTTTTTCCAAAACGCACCATTGCTCCTCATAGACGAAGATTTATCCTAAATGGTGCCAAAACATCTACCTCCAACAACACGTTTTTTCCAAAACTATGACGATTTAATCAAAGAATACGATTTAGCCAAATAAAAAAGAAATTTCTGAAAAATGATTCAATTTTAACATAAATACGACAGTTATTTTCCATAATAAAATGTGACTTATTTTCCAAAAGCACGGTCATTTATCCAAACGATATAAGTATTCTAAAAAATTAAATGCAGTATATGCATTTAAGCTTTATGCAAGTTTATGAAAGCATAGTTATACATTTGAAATACTTGTATAATACGCTTCATACTTTTACTTACATGTATTTTTATGCATATTTAGGAATATTCGGGGAACATTTTTAGCAAATTTCCAGCATAATCGAGTCTGTCATGCATATACCGTATAACGCTAAGATCTAGTGACATCGTGCTTATTCTATGAAATAATTATTGGAAAATATTCTATGAAAAAATATTGAATATTTCAAATTGGTTCTGGACCATGCTGTCACTAATTTAGACGGAATGCTTATTTTGTCGTTCAACTTAAGCATTAGGAGAAAACAAACCATATGATATGTACAACTGTGCATGTACTGCATATACAGATGGATTTACGTTCGTATAAATGAGGTTGATTTATAGGATTTGACCACCGCTGGCATTGGGTTAATTGGGGTCTTAAGATATGGTCGCGAGAGTATGTCTGCAACGGCAGAATCTTCGAAACATTTTCTTTTTCACAATAAGTATGAATCGTTCGGCTTGCAGCAGTTTCAAACGAAATTCCTTGTTTATTATTACAAAGTAGGAGAAACGAAAATAACTCTGAATGTCGTTTGATTTCACGATAAATTTTGAAGTATTTTATATTTACTTATTTAGAAAAAAAAATGCATGAAAAGAAACTTGATTGTCAGAGAAACATCCTGTTCCTATCGAGGAATATACTTGTATATATATATATATTTGCAAATAATAATACACGATATTAAGTTACTTGACTTTCCGGTAGTTTACCATGATTTTCCACATGTTCACATTTCGGGACTACAACGTACAGCTGTACTGTAAAGTATTGATTAGGCGACTGTCTGAAGTTTTACAAAAAAAATTTAAAAGTCGTACACAAATTCACTAGCACAATATTATATGAATTCCGGAATGAACGGTACATAACGTAGAAACATTTTCCTTTAATAACAATCTGAACAATTTCACTTTGTAAACAACTGATTATTTGGATATATCCCGTAACAAAAAATGCAACTTAAGTATATTTTGAATTTTCTTAATATTTGCACTGCAGTTCTATAGCAGAAATAATGTTTCGTCTGACTTCCGATACTACCAAAGGGTGCGTTCACGTTGAACTTGTTACCAGTCGCTTGAAAACCAGTGTCGCTTAGTGGTATCGCAGACGCTTATCACAAAGCGACACTGGTTTTAAGAAATGTCGTTTGGAAACCAGTGTCGCTTAGTGGTAAGCGTCTGCAATACCATTAAGCGACACTGGTTTTCAAGCGACTGGTAACAAGTTCAACGTAAACTCACCCAAATACGGTTTAAACGAACCGATTATCTCTAGATTTGTCTGGCTTCTGACTACGTGTGTACTTTTTTGAAATATTTGCACGTGAGAATTCAGCTTATTTCCAATTAAATTTTTTTTACCAAAATTTATACAACAACAACAACAAAAACTAGCCCAAGGTAGACAAGTCGTACTACAAAAGGACGATAAATCTTGAAGTTCCCATCCATAATTAAAATCATGTTCCTAAATTGTTCGCATCTCAGTATGGGTTATTTCGCACGCGTCCCGTGCATGAGGGGCCAATGACGTCATTCTCTGAGCGTCATTGTCGACAGGGGCCATTTAGAGGAGAAAACAAGGTCTGAGCAGCGATTATTAACGCCTTATTTCCCATTTTTTTGTCCGATTTTTTGCCTCGGAGGTAACGCGCGTGTGTACAGCAAGCAAGTTGCGGTTGAACAACGTTCGCCAGACGGAGGGGGTAGGGGTCGAAGAGACAGCGGGGATGCTTCAGAGGCATAAATTACCCCCACATCCATATACTTAAACGTGAAAGACAGAAAATGTATGACTTTGGCAGAAACATTTCCCCGAGAGGACCGAAGAATTATCGATTACACCTTCTGTGCCAACTTCAAAAAAATGAGAGGGGTATTAGCCGATCGAGGGGGTGGAGGGAAAAGGAGAGATAAGGCAGGGAGGAATCCGAAACACCAACAAGGACACGCGCCGGATAATGAAGAAGAAGCAAGCAAGACGGGGATTAAGGAAACACTCGCCACTTCCGGGTCCTGTCTGGAGGCGAGGGCGAAACAATCCTTCATTGTCACTGGGCGGTTTATGCCTTCCGGAATCGGGATCACGGAAGGCAAGGTTATGAAAGACGGGGGTGGTGGAATGCATTTTAGACCACCAGGCGGCGCTGCTGTAAAAACCCTAGCTGAAGCGCCGTAGCTCAGTTTAGTTTATAAACAATGGCCAAGTGACTTAATCCGATGTTAATCATCTGAGATTTGGAAAAGATTTGTGTTTAATCGATGTTGCAGAGTTCTCCAGTTTATTTAAATAAATATAAAATTACATTGGTCAGAACCCTGAGGTTTCTGAGGTTCTGTAGGGTACTGAGTTGAATTGAATTGAATCCAAAATCGAATTCAGGCTGGACGATTGGCGGAGGATTTTGAATTTGTGCTAAGATTTAAATTTATTTTGTAAATAAAAGGGAGAATTCCTAAAAATAAAATAACTAAGGGCAGACAATGTCATATTTGAACGGTCATGCATGGAGGGGCCATCGACAGCAGCGCCCTCAACAATGGCTTAGGCGGTGCCACGAGCAGTTGGCGAGGCGCGCCGTGGGTGGCGCCACCAGCGCGGTTTCGAATTACTTTTGGCACTTTAATTAACTCGGAAATTGCATATTTTGATCTATGATTATCGGCGCCATTGTCGACGAAATGTCAGTTTAATAAGCATGCGGGAAAACAAATCGGAACGGGAGGCGCGCACAATGGAACGGGGATGGGGGAAGATTTGGCAGCGCCGTAGGAAGAATGGAACGGAGAGACAACAAAAGGCATTGGGTGTCGGGCGGAACCAATGGGGAGACAAAAATGGCGGAAAAAAATGAATCCAGGTATGAAAAATCAATTCGGGATTACGCGCTTCAGAGCGAGTCGGACAAACACGGAAAATGGCATTAAAACGAGCGGAAAAACCGGAAAAAAAAGAAGTTGCTTCAGAAAGCAATCTCCGTGAAAACTATAGGTGGAGATCATAGCGCCACCTAGTGAACAAACGCTTTTTGGGGGCCCTCGCAATGTCCTTCAGCAACAAGAAGAGTCGCTCAAATAGCGAATAAGTTCTTGCACCATGCATGCAACAAGCCTTGTTCTTGGCGACATCTGCTAAAAATGGCACAGCACCACCTCAAAAGTGACACAATTCAAAAATGTTTCTTTTTGAGACAAATTTTTTTCTTGTTTTATCTTTTTGAGATAAATTAAGTTATATTGCATCGTAAAACAAAGTAACAATAATGCTATATGAGGGATTCTGCATAGAAACCTCAATTATGTCGTTTTTGACGAATAAAGAGCTCTTTCACATTTACTTACTTTAAAAAATACAATGAAATGGAGGAATGTGACCATTTTATGAAAGTCAAGATGAAATGCAGGCTGATGAAACTTTTCAAGTGTTTGCACTAACGCCGGCCATACACGAGGAAAGTTACATCTGGAAAGCTGACCATTTTAGGCGTGTCCGAAAAGTCAAGCGCATATTTCTGAGCAATGGCTTTAAAAAAAAATTGAAACTTGAAAGTAATGAAGACTTTACTTGTGTTTTTATAATTGACAAATTAAAACATTTCATTACTCGTAATTGACATTCTAAGAAACAGAACTTTTTGAACATGCCGTATTTCCAGATATACTGTAACTTTCCTCGTAAGTGGCCGGCTTTACAATACATGTATTAGGAATTTCTTTCAAAATTTACATCACTGCACGCAGGCAAAGAAGGTTGCTAAAATGAAAGTTTCGGTGACAACTGAATGGCTAAATTTGCAAATTTTAAGCATGGCTACGCAAGTACATAGCGGAAAATCCTAGGCATGGAACTTTTGAATTTTACGTGAACTAGAACGATTCATAAATTTCAGAGCACGATTAAGAATTACCCAAGAAAATGGGTTTGGAATATTATTTATTTAGAAGTATTTTTTTCCGTTGTGCACGTAAAAAGTCGTGGGTAGAAAGGGTTTTCGTTCATCACCCTTTCTATACGGACGTCTTTGACGCATGCGTCATGACACTAATACATGTATACCATCTCTACAGGGTGTTTGAAAAGTAATAGTCAATTTTAGGGGTTTTAGAGGGTACTAAACTGAACATATTTAGTACAGGAACCTAGGAGTGCCGACGGTATTTAAAAAAGTTATGAATGTTTTAATTTTGGAAATTTTTAACATGGGAGTAAACTGAGATG
>JAQGBX010008420.1:0-10545 GCA_034698745.1 Megaphyllum sjaelandicum
AGAGAATTTTTATGCAGGAAATGTATACTAGAAAAAACAATACACTAAAAAGTGGTCAACATAAACAGGTGGTCACCTTTCAAAGATGGTCACTTTTCCAGGTTTCACTGTACATGTACTTCTTTAAATTGGATGTGAAGTCTTTCGCCTCACATCCAACAACGGGGAAAGTTATATCTGTAAACTTGCCAATTTTTTGCGTGTCCGAAAAGTGCAAGAGCATATTTCTGAGCATTTTACTAACCATGGCTTTTTAAAAACGAAAATTTCAAACTGAAAGTGTACTTTAGACTTAATTTATGTTTTTATAATTGACAAATTAAAACATGTCATTTCTCGTAATTCACATTCTAAAAAACAGAACTTTTTGAACATGTCGTATATACAGTATTTCCAGATATAACTTTCCTCGTGCACATGTTTGGCCGCCTCAACCATTTGAAAATGTTGGCAGCCATCTCATAGGCACATCTCATTTCTCCCAATGCAACGTGAAATTTCCGTTTGTTCGTAACGTCACATTACAAATTCAGCGAATATATTGATATGATTCATGCAGAATAAACTCGGGAGTCGGGCATCTATAATGCACGCCATTGAATCGCCATTATGCGTTGTGTATAAGAGAGAGAAAGAACATTAGGCGTTTTTTTTCGGTATACACTATTTCAGTTATTTATTATTAATAAGTCGGATCTCGAGTGCGAGGCTTATACGCGTATTACGGCATGCAGTTGTCGAAATTTCACGCTTTTCTCTTCCCCACTTTGCGGGCTCCCAATTGTAATTCGCTCCGAATTGCTTATTTCTTTCCCTCCCTCGAGTATTCGAGGCGCGGA
The DNA here is from genome assembly GCA_034698745.1 of Megaphyllum sjaelandicum. NCBI lineage: Eukaryota > Metazoa > Arthropoda > Diplopoda > Julida > Julidae > Megaphyllum > Megaphyllum sjaelandicum. The sequence goes on from JAQGBX010008420.1 coordinate 840, forward strand.
ATGGCATCATGCATATTTTACTTTTATTATAAGATTTTCATTTGCATATACCGTGGGCTGAACACTTTATGCTAATTACTGTAGGGATGCTAAATGTAAAAGACACTCGTAATAATACTTTTATGATACGGCCACACTTAGTGTCGTATCGATGTTCGTATCATCTTTAATGGCATTAAGCATATCGCCTCCACGCATGCGCGATTCGCTGTATGGGGATGGATTTTGTATATAGATGTACACGGGTATATAGTTTTTAATCCCGTATGCTTTCCCATCGTGCAAATCCGTCTCTGGAGTATACATGGCGCGGCGTATGCTTAGGCCTAGACGGAAAACATCCCATTGAAATGCGCGAGACATTGGGTGTATTGCGCATGCGCACCCTAGCGACGCACCCCGGCCATAAAAAGCAATTTCTGGGTAAGCCGTCCCAAAGGACAGAAACGCGCTGCAAAAAGTCCTCTCTGCAATGCCCGGCAATCAATATGTATTGACAGGCTTATAAAGAAATTTATCCTATAGCTATACATGTATAGTATAGCATTTTCGTGTCGTATATAATTTCTATAAAAATTGGCGGACAAATGTTGGGGGAATATTGATTTTGGCCAATGCGCAATCGAACGACCACTGAGCTACGGTATATAGTAGGCTATAGTTATTTCGCGTTATAGGATGTGCCAGCACAACTTTCTTTGAAAATAGTATACATTAAAACCTCGAAAAGTGACCACCTTTGAATGGTGACCACTGTTGACCAATTTTTAGTTTTTTTCTAGTGTACATTTCCTTCATAAAAATTCTCTTTATAGTGACCACCTGTCTATTGTGTACAGTGATCAGTGTGTGTTGTCTTTTTTTTGCAATTTTTACATTGCCAATGTACCTTAAAAAGTGATCAGATAACAGATGAGTCACGTTACATCTTGCTTTAACATTTGGACATGATGTTTCTGTACTTTTTTGGTTTTCTGGTGTTTTACTACGTGTATTACAGTCTACATGTATAAGTGCAGTGTATACATGTTCATTGTTTTACTTTTCGTCAGGCATCCTTTGTATAGTGACCACCTGTGTACAGTGACCAACATAATATTTGTTTTGGTGGTCACTCTTAACAGGTTTTACTGTATACACTTCTAGTGCTGCCACAATCTTAAAAGTGCATGCCGGTTAATGTTCGGGTTAAAATTTCAGATTTATTTATGCTTGAATTATAGGATGGCAAAACATGTTTACGATGTGCATTTCGAGTAGAATTTAGAATCACTGCACCATGATTATCTCATTTTGTCAGGAAGATGATTCAGACCATATGGAAAAGTGTGGAGAAATTGTTTCTGCATGCTTCACCCTTGTGTGTTCAGCCATTTTTATAATTATGTATAACTGTATTCCCTAATCCCACATTAATGTTCATAAGTTCGTATATAAAACTATATAGCTCCACTCGTATATGGTGTATATACGGTCCTCAATAACCATCCATCACCGTACACCTCCTTGCTTAGTTTCACTCTGAGCAAATGGAATTTTTTTGGGTGCTCTTTACTATTTCGTCTTTTTTTCCTCTTCCCAAACGAATGAAAACAATCGATTGCAACTCGCAATTGCTCCACATCCTATTTATCACTGCCATTCTTCAAACCTGCTGTTGCCAATATTATTTTCTTTTTGGGGGATCCGGAGACAGAAAAGGCGGGGGATGTTCCCCTTTTTTGCTCTTTTAACCGGATCTGATCTCATTAAGACACTGGCTGTTTTGTGGGGGGCATAACCTCCCTTACCCTCGGCAACTTCTGCGTTCTACACTATACTGCAGGATTGGAGCAGCATGCAGTTGGGGAGTTTTTCCCATTGGTTTGTACAGTATAGGTGCATGGGTGCTACATTGCCTATATAGAATTTTTTCCCCCAGCAGTGCCACAGATGGTCTGTGCATTACACGCTCCAACGGAAAACTCATTCCCTATCACACTTTTTGAAATAGCTTCTCCAGTGCTTTTTTATAGGCCCAAACCATAGACCTATCAGTAAAACTCTCCATCCTAGAACAGATATCCATTTCAATTTTTATCTACATGTATACTGACCGACGCGTGGGTGGACAGTTAAAATTGGTGTATGACGTAATAATAACAACACGGTGAAATTGTAATCGCTGTATATTACACGTGTGAACCGATTCATAGCAGGGCAGTATTTCTGATTTTCTTAGGGTTACTCAGACAGAGGAGCTACGAATGACTTTGGCAGTCGTGAAGTCACGTGTGCAAATTCGACAAGCTGATTGGTTCAAAAAAATTCACTCGAGGTAACCGCTGATTTTCAAATCAATGAATGTATTCATTTTGTACACGTGACTTCACGACTACCAAAAGTGACATTCCTATAAAGCTTACATAACGATGAGTACTCCCATGTGCGCTATAATACTGAAATCCTTTAAAAAATGTTACATTATTTGTGCGGTTTATAGAAGTATATAAAATTCACAAATTTGATATTAAAGAACAGCTTGAAATATTGAGCGAAGTACGATTCGTAAAGCTTCTGAGTAGCCTATACCCCAATTGTTATTTGAGTCGTATACGCTTTTCATGCTCGGGCATGGGTGCAACATGCTTTTCAGTTTTCATTGCTTCGATAGACCTGACAAATAATACTCGTGTAGATTAGAGCTATGCGTGCATTTTTCCGCCAGACACATGCATGATTATTATCTTTTAACATATTCAATGTCTACTCTTTTTAAGTATTCCTATAACGCCCAAAACATGTTTCGTGTAAACGACTACCTGGGCGATTGCTCTCCTCACCTGCGTTTCTCTCGTGAGACGTTATCGTCGTAATCTCGCAACCATTATATCATTAATCGTACTCCCTATTGAATGATCCTCGCACACCTGACATGTTATCTGAACTTTCCCAAGAATTGGCTAAAATCTGTAAGCTGTATACATGTACGAGATGTTAACTGTATCTATACTGACACTTAATTTTTCATTTTTGACTATTTTTTCTATAATGAAATGCAGCGAAGATTGTGGATATATTCAAATACATGCGTGAAATGGATGAGCAAAAACTTAAATTTTAAATAAAAGAGTGACTTTAAATTTGAATCGGGTATATATTATATTTCCAAAAAGCCAGCAAAATTTTTCATAATCATTTAATATTTGCTGTATACTTGTAGGCCTACTTGTATGCATTGCTCCCACATGGAATGTTAATTTGTTGTTAAATCGCTCGTTATATATGTTTGTATACATAGCTTTTACAAGCAGACGACGCGTGCTAGCTCCGCCTAGATCAGACATGTTGGGGTACTTCCTAATTTTACTGTGGCAAAAATGATTGCCTTTGCTATAGATAAATTGCGCGTCCAGGAAGGAAGCGCATTCGTTCCATACATAATTTTTGCATATTATTCTTTTATTTATTTATTTACAATTAAAGGAGAAAATTAACACAATTTTTGATTTGCAGCGACAAAACAGCATCAAAATATTTACTTTCGGATTAAAAATCGATTCATGGGTAATAAGTGATAGTATCTAATGGGGCATTTTTTAAGTTTTTTCAATGATGCTTCTTATTAGCGATACGATCCTCAGATTTATGTACCCCCAACACGACAATGTACACCGAGCCACATTAGCCACACCCATGAGCTGCGTGACGTCATGTGCAAGTTATCTATATAGGATTATTACGCGAAACATGTTATACAGCCGTGAATTATTCTGTAATCCGGCATAATAATTAACCTATGTATTTGTTTCCTTTGAATCGATTTAAACTCGTATACACGCAGTCTCGAATGCTTCGACCCAATTTTCCGCAGTCTCAGATCCTTTTAATTCGCGAGGCATTTTTCCCCACTTTCAAAATGTGGCGTCATCGTGAAACGTTCTCGTTTTGAGTCCATCGGTTTTAAGACGAAAGCCCCGACTTTTTTTTTTTTTTTTTTTTTTTTTCATTCTTGTTTTTTTTCCTCAAAAAAGCTCAGCAGCTTGCGAATGCATCGGCGAATTCGCCCATACGTCCGATGCATTATGGGTGATGAATAAGAGAGGTGCTGAAACCCAGGCCAACAAACTAAAGGAGAGCGGAGGAAAGTGGAAAAAAAAAAGCAAGACGGAAAATAGGGGCTGGGATTTTGAAAACGAGTTTTATTGGAAGAAAATCGTCACGTGGCCTTTAATACTCTTTAAGTTCGTCAGCGCAAACCGGTAGAGAACCATTTGCCATCATCAGTTGCGTTTTCCCAGCACTTTAATAGCGTGTTTCCAGCCTTAAATCTCCGACCATTTGCTAAATTATTCGTGCACTCGGCCCTAAATGGTCCACCTGTTTCGGATCCGATCTCCGGGGATCCGCTAACGACCCCGGGAACTTTCAACTAACTAAGTTTAAGTCCTATTAAACCGAGAAGAGTAATTTTGCTAACTAGATTAGACCGCCGTTGCACCGACGTTCATTCTCAATTTGCCGAATAAGCCTAAACTTGTTCATCGTCATCTTTTCTGCCTCTTTTGTCTGTATATCCGGGCCTGGGCTCCTTAAATCTTATTAGGCCTAAGTCTTTTTTTTTCTTCTTCATCCTTGTTTTCCGCTAACTCTGAACTCTGAAGTCGTTTTTTTCCCGCGGCATGTAGATCACACTCTGGAAAATGAGCCCTTTGTGGTAAGTGTTTTCTTATTTAACGAAATCCGAGAGTTTTCGTTTCCTTAACTCTTTTTTTTTCTTTCTTTCTTTGGATGTTTATACTTTCGATGTCTATCAAACTATTTTATCGTGACGTTTTATACCGTGTGATCAACTTTCTCTCCTCGCCTCTCTCTCTCTCTCCTATGGTGTATTTTGCTACTATAACGTATAACGTAATTTGTTAAGCACGCTTAGCGGGCTTAGCATGCTCGAGATATATTTGACAGAAATTGTTGTTTCGTGATAATGCGTAAATAAATTTGCCCATATCTAGCACTCGAGCGTGCCACGCGTCACCCGAGCAGGTTTCGGGTGTCGTTAAAAAGGGTTAATGGAGAAGCGCAATTGATGGCGTGACTCCCCGCCACGCTTTAATTTAGAAAGGGTTTTTTTTATTATTGTTTTAATCATTCGTTGAGATTATAAATTGCGCGAATTTTTATTTGCGAAGGTGTGTATATTCATATACGTAGTACAATGTACTGTATATGAATTGCTGTCTTGAAATTTGAAATCTTGCTCGATATGCACATAAGTAATTATTTAGAAAAGTGTGAACTAAACCACGAACGTGCATAAGTTATAAGTTTACTATACTTAATCATATATATAACCAAAACCTATTACATGTGTATAAGATGATCGAAGAATAAGTTTAAAACATCCATATTTCTTTGCATAATGGTTCGGGAGTTAATGGATTCGAGAGAAGCTTCAAGGTTATTGGTATGTATACAGTATACTTAGTGTTCATGCGTCGTATAAATTTTAATTGCAAAAATGTATTTATGCATTGCGTGTATATGAAGTCTAATCGGACTTCTTTGTAGTTAATGATATTCCAGATTTATAAAAAAGTACAGTATACATATTTGATGAATGCATAATACGGTATAATGATCGTTTTTTGTTTGTTATGAAAGCAATCTCGTTAATTGTTTGAAGTTATGTTTGAACGATACGTAAATTAAATACTTCAACAATTATCAATTATGAAAAAAAGGTTTCAATCATAAAAACCTGCGTAATGAATTAATCAGACCAATGCATGTTATATCCTAAGTATTCGAGACTATACAGTGTACTATATACTGCATGTACAGTCGAACATCGTTTAATAAGGCGAATCTTTAAGGCCGTGAAAATTTGTTCGTTTAAACCGTATATATATATCTGTACATATATATTCGTATAGAAGCTATTGAAAATAATAACAGGTTTCATCTAAGTTTGGATGAATGCGATCCCAAATACGTATAAGCCTACATGTAGAAATGAGTTCGTAATATCAGAAGTTTGTTTAACACGAGTTCTTCTTTTTGAAGTCCCACTGTTTTGAACGTTGAAGGAACTTGAAGCTGTGGATGGTGGCCAACTGCATGGATCTGCATGACCAACTTTAAAGAATTATGCCAAAACTTGATGATTTAATCTATAAATTGTTAAATGAGCGCGAGTTTTTTAGGATGCAATTAATGCCTAAATAATAATAATGGACGAGTATTTCATATTGGTACTGCATAAACTGGTGCATGTTTTAATATCTCACTCCCCCCCCCCCTTCCCCGAACTAAATGAAATTCTCGGTGTGCTATAGGCAAATTCAGTATATTTGATTTACGACCATTTAGCATTCATTTTATTGAATTTCAAATTAAATTTGGACAAGAATTATATATAGGTATAGACCTCGCTAATGGCGTATATAAACTCAAATACGACGTGCTTTATGATTTTCCCGAGCTCTCTTTAGCTTGTTTTTTTTTTTCGTATATTAATTAATGACAGTGCATCCAATATTAGTTCCTAATTAAATTTTCTACTTACAGTACATCGTACCAAGGCGCAGTTCACAATAGACGTGTAAAGGTTGCGCTCTATTTTTTTTTAAAAACCTATAGTATTTTGTAAAACTTTAAATTAACTTGCATGCATGGTTAAACTTTTAGGGATATATAATTTTGAATAATTTTTACAAAAAAGATGCATTATACTGTAAATATGAGGCATCTGTTCAGACATGTAGCCTACTCTTCTAAATTATTATGATGATGCCTACAATTTTTGTCTATAGTCAAAACGCATTTAAAATTATCCGAGGAACATTAGGAAAAGTAGAGGACATGTGAAAGTTTCACGAAACGTTTAATGGGTTTATAATACGTATAATTTACGAATATTTCGTAAAATAATTACCATATCTGGTGAATTAGCCAGCCTATCATGCGCGGTGTTTCAAAGAAATAACTTTATTGGTTAATTTTTTTCTGTCATTTCTGAGAAAAAAAATCTATTTTGGGCAACGATTTCAGACATATAATAAGCCCACAGTTTGAGGACCCACATGACGAGTGGCAATTATCCGATGTATTTTCAACGAAAGATTAATATTTCGTAAGAATAAGATAATGCTAAACATCAATCATACTGAATCGTTATCTATATTCATCCCGCATGCACCAATCAACGTCAGTTTCTATTATTATTATCAGCATCACAACACGTCATATAGATATTTTAGTCTGGATAATTTAACCTATACCCCTGGGTATACTTTCCATAAAAATTGAATTTTAACGAACGGTGAATCAGTTTCTCGAGTATATATATGATCTTTTTTTATTCGACCCTGACACCTTAATCTGAGAATCCATTAATTTTTTTGAAATAATGATTGTATAATGTTTTCCCGTTTTTATTACAAGTATAGGCGCCACGATGTAGCCGCAGATTATCCAGATATTAATTTCGTACGTTCGATACGAATTTTATCTTTGTATCAGAAAAACAAAAAAATTAACCCAATCGCGATATATGAATTTCCTCATGAATTTTTCACCACATAGAGATATGGTGAAAATCATACAGTAAAACCTGTAAAAGTGACCACATGTTTATGTTGGCCACTCTTTAATGTATTGTTTTTTCTAGTGTACATTTCCTTTATAAACATTCTCTGTATAGTGACCATGAACACCCTGTGTGTTGTCTTTTTTGCAATTTTTACATTGCCAATGTAGCCTACCTTAAAAAGTTACAACAGATGAGTCACGTTACATCTTGCTTTAACCCTTGGACACGATGATTCGATCTGTACTTTTTTGGTTTTTTACTACGTGTATACACTCTACATGTAGAAGTGCAGTGTACATGCATGTTCATTAATTAATTTAATTCAGGCATTCTTTGTATAGTGACCACCTGTGTACAGTGACCAACCTTTTTTTCCCTGGTGGTCACTCTTAACAGGTTTTACTGTATCGCGATTGTGTGAAATATCAGATAGTATACGTGTAAACTTTTTCACCCAATTTTAAAAAGTTTTATTCAGATTTTTTGTGCGTTAATAAATAGCCTACCACAAGTGCCAACATGACTCGTTGCTTTATCAATTGTGACGTCACTGATCATCAATTTTAATCTCCTCATAAAACACATCTGCATGCATGGTGCAACCCAAACGAGATCTACAGTATATACGTTTTTTTTTCCTATCTGAATTTTCCAGTAAGATGCATGTGTGCATTAGTAAACGTCCGCTATGTTATTTATCAGGGAAGCCACACAATTTTCATTTTCAATTTCCCTGGCTTTTCCCTGACCAGAACTTACTCGTTAAGGCATATCAATTTTTGTGGCATAATGAAAAATAAAATAACAATTGCAATGCGAAACTTGGCAAAACACTAGATTTTGTTACGTGTTTAGCTGAAGAGGATTGGGGGTGGAGCTGCTATAGCAGACTGAGTGCAAGGATAACATTTTGCTTTTATTTGGGAAAATTTCTCTGACCACTCACAAATTTCCATGACTCCCATGACCACTTTTTTCCCCTGACTTTCCTGACTCGTGGCCACCCTGTTTGTGTTTAAATGCAACGTATAATGTATGCAATGCTGTGCATCAGTAAAACGTCCGATCTGTTGTTTAAAAATACATTTAAATAAATATCCACGTCATGTCAGCTTTATGTGACTGTGTAGGTAATGAGTGAACGATCAATGCGGAAATACTGTCAAATTCGTATCGAAAATATACGTATGCTTTAAAGTACGGTATGTTTTTTGATGGCGTAGGCAGCGCCCCCAGCGGGAATAATGTCGATAAAGATTTAGGCGTTGATGACGTCGTAACATTGATCGTTATATCTTTTTAAAGGGGTCGTAATTTAGGAGCGCCATATCTAAACACGTGGACTAAAAAAGAGAGCGAGAGAGGCGCGTTGGAAGTCATCTAACGGTCGTAACGAAATATTTACTAGCACTAAAGTTCACCTCAAACAAGACCCCGAACTGCCCCTCGACACAAACTGAATGTTTATTACGGTAATGCGGGCGATAACCAATTGTAAATTTCGCCCTGAAATTGCTCCGCGAACATGGAGCATATTACGGAGTCTATTATGGGAGAGACGAGAGAAAGATGTAATGGTTATGGGCCTGTCGTTACGTGCCTCCTTGCATGGGAACAAACTCCCGATTGGATTTAAGCCCACTTGACAATGCATCGTGGAAAAGGGAGCTGTAGAGGATTTTTGGAACGTTTAATACCCCCCCATTCTACGACGACAACGTTTGCCCATAACACATTCATTGACTCGTTAAAATTTTACGTCGCGTTTAACAAACTGCCGTTTTATGTCGCCATGTTGCGCCGATGCAATGGGGGAGTTTGACTTTGATTTTTCTCCCGCTCCAATTGCTTTCGGCGCTGCATGCATGGCTGCGTGTCATAAAAGCAGCCTGTCTCCTAACTTGTTAGTGTACCTGCATGCGTATATGCAATTTCGAAACAATGATGTAGTCGAAACTCGTCGAAATGAATCTCGAGGAATTCAAACGTTAAAATGTTGTTCGTAAACGTCCAACAAATTCAGGGAAGTAAGGGAAAAGTCAGGGGGAGAAAAGTGGTCATGGAAGTCATGGAATTTCAGGGAAATTTGTGAGTGGTCAGGGAAATTTTCCCAAATAAAAGCACAATGCTAAC
>JAQGBX010008421.1:0-10545 GCA_034698745.1 Megaphyllum sjaelandicum
AAATTAGCCTATCGACGAAAAAGTAGTCCGCCAATTTTGAGCTGGGAACGCCGAAAATGCGCCAAAAAGTAATCCAAAAATAATAGAAAGATTGTAAATTAGCTAATTAACAAGTCTAAATTGGTTTTTAGTACCAAAAACGATTCAAAAATGAGCAAGACGCCCTCACAAAAACGAAAAAAGCGGCGGAGGCGGCGGAAAACAGCAGGGCGTAAAAAGTCCCCCCGTATTTGTGATAAAAACGCTTCATTTTTTTTTTAAATTACAGCCGAAATTAAATAAAAAGCTGCCAAAAATGATAGTCCAGCATGTCTTTAACAATTCACTCACGAAAAATCCAGGTAGACATCCAAAAAAAACCTTGAAATCTGAAAAAAACTGGGAGCTAACGTGGTCCAACGTGGTGACGCGTAAGAATGTTGATATATGATATATATATATATGAACAGTATTTTGTACTGTTGAGAATTTTGCTAATTTGTCCTCAGAACCTAATATAAATTTTGCAAATTTCTCCTCGGTTACTGTTGAAGATTTTACAAATATCTACTCGAAAACAGTTAAAAAAGTTCAAGATTTGTACCTGGGGAAAACAAGGAAGCTGTTTTAAATTTGTCCTCGGGAAATTTATCCCCACGGAAATAATCTCTTCGAAGTTTTGAAACACAAGTTTTAATTTCAAAAAAATTTCCTGTAAAATAGACGTATTAATTTAAAAAGAAGTCTTTGTAAATTTTAAAACATTACAAATTTTCTGAAAATTTTAAAACATTCAAGCGAAGTTCTCCGTAAATTTTAAAAGATTTCTATGAATTTTCAAACATTTAAGAAACATCCCAAGATTTTCTTAATAAATTTAAAACCATTAAAAAATGTTCCAGATAAATTTTAAAACATGTTAAAGCTTTTACAAGCTCAACATTAAAATATTTTAAATCCGATGTGATGTCTTTCGAACGTTTTTTTTTTTAATCGGTGTGACCTGTAAATGTTTCAGAAGAATTTTAACGAATTGTAAAATTTTCCTAAGCTCAACATTGCATCATTTCAAATAAATTTGCAGGGTTGATATACACGAGATTTAAGCTACGATTTTTAAACTTTAAAGTATTTCGTATTTTTTTTAATAAAGATTTTTAAAACAAAAATCACGAGTTGTTTTTTTTAGTCTTATAAAAAGTGCAGTTTCGTTTGAATTAAAGGCACGTCTGAAATCTGTCGTCCAGAAGACTCATCTGGGATGTGTCAAGTAAAAGACAAACAGAAGGAATGTCAGGATTATGGCCTAATAAATCAAAATCAGTCCTGAATACGACAACGACATTGGATGACCAACTCTGGTAGCTGGTAGTGGGCTCGATGGAATCCTTCTAGCGAATGAAGTTGATTTTCTAAAACTTTAAGTAGTACAAAGACAGCCCAATTTGAGTTAAAAAATCACGTGATTTTCACGTACTGTTTCTCTGTAATTAAAATCTAAAGTTTCTGACCTCCACAATCATGCTCTCATGTCGATAAAATGCTAATCATTTCATAATGCTCACATAATAATAATTCTAATGATTTTAGCTCTCATTTCGATAAAATCCTATGGAAAAATCAACTCGTCAGCTTTTGATTCGATTATTTAACAAAATAGGGAAAGTGAATCGATTTTTGTGATTCGATCTAGGATAATCTTGGGATAAAACTAACAGCAACAACCTCCACTTACTGTTTGATAAGGGTATTAAAAAAGTAGAACGACTGGAAAAAAGACATTTATTTCTATTAAAGATAATTCAAAATATCAACCAGATTTACGAAAAATTGAAATATTTTCAAGAAAAATCAATAAGAAATTTAAAATAATCAGAAAAAATTTATGTAATGTATATTATGAAGAATAAGTAAAACAATACCCATTTAATTTGCATAAAATTAATAAAAGAGTCTTATCACACTGTGAATCGAACCCGGAAATCCAGCGCTCTAAGATAAAAAAATTATTTAACGTGTCAATTTAAATGTCAAGAAATTCAGAAAACAAAATTATATCATATCGAGATGATGAATAACATAGAGAAATATGTATTATAATTTGTATAATATTAAAAAAAACTGATAGCCTCATCGGAAGTCGAACCTGGATATGCTGGCTGGAAGACAGGCGCTCTAAAATTTAGCTAAAATTACAGACTGATTAAGGATTTAATTAATTGTGCATATATGGTCCGACATTGTGGAATGGACTTTTGAAAAATGTTAGAATATTGCAAAATTAACAAAATGTCTACAAAAACGATGTGGTAAAATTTTGTAAATTAACAGATATCATCATGGAATATTTCGTAGAATTAACCTCGATAAATAGTGGAAAAATCATATCAAATTTTTTGAAAACGTTTAGTAAACATCTGTAAAATTATACAATTCTAATTTAGCAAATTTTAAAACACTATTTTTTTTATAAAATTGTAATATATGGTTATTGAATATGAACGAATAGCACCAACATGCTATAATAAACTCATTTAAAAATTCATATTAATGTATTTTCTGACTGTTAATTAAATTATAAATTCTGCTTGGTACTTTCATTATTTTAATGTCAATGATTGATTACCTTATTTTATTTAAAATCGTATTGCTGTAAATGATACAGATGACGTTTTGATGCATTTTAAAAAAAACTGAGAACTAAAGTGGTATTAAAGTTTTTAGTTAGTTTTAAATTCCAATGCTATCGAAAATAATATCTTTCTAAACATAAACAGGTTCACGTAATGTACTTACCTTATCAACACTTTTTTTTTTGGAGAAATGTACAGATGGAATCAAACAAACCACCCTTTTGAAATCCTGAACCTGCTAAAGCATTAAACAAATTAATACCACGTAAAATGAATAATATCTCTAGCTTTTACTTTAATTTTAACTATTTTTTTTACAAAATCGTAAAAGATAAATTTCAAAATTAAGTTTATATTGTTAATTTAATGTTTGTCGTTCAGTAAAGATGTGCAAAAATAATGAAATCTGAAGTTTTTTACATTGGGTGTACATGTTCTATTATTTCTCTTTAAGAAGATGTTGTTTACAAGTTGACTATCTAGACTTCACACTAACGACTGCGCTATCCAGAATCCACTCACTGGATAAGGCGCAGGAAATGGGGGTGAAAAAGTATACGGTCGTGGCCGATTTCTATAGGAGTTAATTCAGTATTAGCCTAGAAACAACTTTGGAAAACCAAGAAAACCAAAGCTAGAAAAACCGACACAGGAATCGAACCCGGGTCTACCGAATAAAAAGCCTGAGCGTTAAACATTCAGCTAACTTTTCACGGTGACAAAAGTGGCCTCTAAAAAAATTTTTTTAGATTTTTTCCACAATTTTCTTCCTTTTATTCTAAAATTTTTCATAAATTTAGCTTTACTAGCGGTAAATTAAACCCGGCCTTGCTTGAGTAAAATTTGTGTTATGATTTTCTAACCCCTTTAATGCGATCAAGAGTTAGATTCAGCTGTCCGTTGGTACCATAAGATGGCTTTATATGAACTGGATAGCCTACATCACGGATGGGGGACGGGAAACATGTTTACAGTTTTATGATCCGGAGAAAATTACCCACAGAGTTCGCGCTCTTGGGAGGTGGGCCACGAATGGCCAATCATACAGATGCAACAGGATTGGCAAGCCTTAAAAAACAAAATGGCGTCGTTTTCTATTTTATATATATATAGATATACAGGGTGATTCCTAAAGTCACTTCTCAGAGAAAAAAAATTATATCTTAAAAATTGCAACAGATACGAAGACAATTCTTTTAAGTAACTTTAAGAGTTATCCAAGCGCTATCTGGAAACCATATTCCATGTGACCTTGAATGTAACGTTCAAGGTCATCCATGTGCTAGGTCTACGGATTTTTTCAGAAATGTCAGAAACCGCTGCAGATACGCCAAAAATGTAAATTAGAATGTTGTAGGGCGATGTCTAATTATATAGTATCATCAACTTGACTTCAAGTTGTTTTTAACATAACACAGTGTTCCAGAATTTTTCTTCTCTATGATTTACTCCATACACACTTAGGCTGCACTGCATGACACTAAAGCTTTGTGAGCTGCATAAAATAAGACCTCAAACCTGCTAAATTGTTGATCATAACTGTGTGTTAAGGCAATTTTATTTCATTTGAGGATGTTAAAGTTTAATCCTGTAGTATAAGATTCGGGGATAACATTTATTCATTGCTTATGAACAATGCAATGAATTGTATCGAAACGACACAATTGCTTTTAAAACAAAGAATTTTCTTTATAAATTTTAAAACATTCAAACAAAATTCTCCTTAAACTTTAAACGTTTTCTATAAATTTTAAACTATTTAAAACATACTTAAGATTTTCTATATAAATTGAATACTGTTAAAAAAATCTTCCTTATCAATTTAAAAAAAAAATTTAAACTTTTCGAAATGCAAATTTGCGAGATTTCCTATGACACAAATACGTAAAATATTCAACAGTATCCGAAGAAACATTTTTTTTAAAAGTGTTCAAACTATTCGTAATACAAATTTGAAAAATAAATTACAACCAAATTCCTTCTTCAGCACCAATGTGCGAAATGTTTAATCTATTTCAAGTGGAAATGTGCTAAACTTTCAACAATTTCCAAATAATAATTATAATATTGTATAATCGACATTATTATTAAATATCGCAAAATGTTGAATATTGTGAGTGTCAATTTTTAAAAATCATAAATAACATTGATTCGTCAAAATTTGTCTCGTTTCTGAAATTTTTTTTTAAAAACCTGGCAATAAAAAGACATTTTTATGTGAAATTTGTGGAGAAAGTTTGCTTTTTAAAGAGCGCAAATTAAACGCTGTTTTGGAAATTAAACTTTTTTATTATTTTCATTGAAATTACAGCACTACCAAATAAGCGACTATCACCAAGATGGCGGCTACAATACCAGGCAGCGCATTTCCGATAGATGGAGCCGTTGAACCATCTTCAGCGGACTCTCGAGGACTCGCTGGTGGACAGTGGCTCATGTTCCTATAAACAAAGGACACTTTGTCCTCCTTGCATTTCAATCGTAACTCAACTCTGTTTTCAGAAGACCAATCTTGAAGCCATTTAAACTTCTGTCATGAAAAATATTACAAATGTTATTAAAAAATCTGTCAAATTTCACAACATTGACATAGATCATGTGTCGTGATTTTTCCCATAAAAACCTTTAACTTTTAAAATTTTGTCCACGGGAAATGTGGAAAATTTTGAAAATTTGTACGGAAGAGTTTAAATATTTTGCAAAAAAGGGTTGAAACTTATAATGACATTTTAAATAAACGATTCCTGCTACCTGAGTTTAAAATAAATTGGCTGATAACACATTTTTACAATTTTGAGATTTTCCAAGTTTTTAAATTAGCAAATATTTCAACATTTTTAGACGACAATTTTACCAAGTTTTCAATATTATACGAAAACAAATTTACAGAAATTTCAGCATTTTTTAAGGAACTCCCTTCCGAGTACCAATCGGCAAAATTTCACACGTTTTTCCGAAAGCGAATTTGCAAAATTCATTTTTTAAAAATTTTCAAGCATTTTCCACGAAAAACAAAATGTTCAGCATGTGTTTTGAGGACAAGTTTGCAAATAAATTCACATTTTTTCCCGAGATTTGCAGTATGTTAACTTTGTTGAGTTGTTCAATTTTTCAAAATTTTACTTATTTTTGAAGGCAAATGCGCATTTGAAAATTTTCCAAGTTTTCATCGAGGACAAAATTTTAAATTTTCTCCATGTTTTCCGAAAACAAATTTGACAAATTTTAAATTTTCCAAATTCAAAATGGTCCAATTTTTAAAACTTCTTCACGCAAATTTGTTTTTAATCTTTTTTTTAATTTTTCAACTTTAGTTTTCTAAATTTCCTTTAAATTGAAAAAAGTCATCGAAAATATTTAAAACATTTTAACTAGTTTAAACATTCTAATATGTTATCTGTAAAAGGAAAACATTTGAAAATTTTCGTTATCAATTTTAAAACCATTTTAAAAGAGTTTTTTCAATTTCAAAATTGAAACATTTTAAATTGCAGCATTTGCAAAATTTTTAACAGTTTCACAGGACAAATTTGCAAATATTTCAACAGTTTTCAGGACAACTATACAAAAAATAAAAATTAAATTTATTATAAAATTAAAAAAACAACTTTTATAATGGTTTTTTATTAATATTAGTATATTTAAATATATTTCCCTATAATTTGTAATGTATTAAAATATTTTCTACACATTTCATAACATTTATATCATTAAAATATTTAACAATTTTTTCTATAAAACTTTAGACATTCAAAATGTTATCTTTAAATTAACAAACTTATTAAACTTAAACAGGACTAACCCTCAGACATGGCTCATCAACGACTGTCATGGACTAGTCACAAATGACCAAAGCAAAGCAAATAGTATTACAGGCATTGCTTGAAGCAACGCATGGTTTTATGATAGGATGACGGTCATGGCCAATTTAATGTAGGAACTATCCCAACATTCGCCTATGCGTATTGTGGGAAACCATGAAAAACCACAATCGAGGATAGCCGACACAGGAATCAAACCCGGGTCTACCGAATGCAAGCGAAGGATGCTAACCTCTAAGCCACCTTGCTCGGTAATGATTCGAACTCGGAATAATGTCTACTATTCGTCTGGACCACATTAATTTATTAATTTGCACTTTACATTCTTGTCCAATTATATTTTTGTTAACTATAATAACTAATCAAAAGTTGTGTTTAGTTTTTGTTAAAGTAGACTTGCAGCTAGTGTAATTTTAAAAAAATTGACATCGTTTTTAAACTATATTTTCTGTAAATTTTACACGTTTTCCATTAATTTGCAAACCATTTGAAAAATGCTGGCATTTTCTACATAAATTTAAAACCGTGAAAAAATGTTTTGGATAAATTTTAAACCAATTTTAAAATTTTCTTAAGCACAACGTTGCATTATTTCAAATAAATTTGCAGGATTGAAATACTTGAAATTTAAGGTTCGATTTTAAAACTTTAAGATCTTTCGCACTTTTTAATAAATATTTCAAAGCAAAAATCAAGAGGTTTTTGGATCGTCTCGATGTTTTTTCTATTAAATGGGTCTTATAAAATGTGCATTTTTGCTCGAATAAAAAGCCATTTCGATCAATTTAAGAATTTTAAAATATTCTGAAAACAATTTGGGTAATGTTGAGTTGATGAAGAATAAGTAAAACTAATCCCATTTAATTTGTATAAAATTAAGAAAAAAAAGTCTCACTCCACCGGAAATCGAACTTGGAAATCAAGCGCTTCAAGATAAAAATTTAACAAACGTGTTGTATTTTAAGTAAAAATTGATGGAAAAAAAATCTAAAAATTCTGAAAACAAAATTCCATAATATCAAGATAATAAAGAATTTAGAAAAATATGTATTATAATTAGTAAAATATTAAGAGAATATCATTGTTTCTTCGAGAATCAAACCTAAACATGCTGCCTGAAGGACAGGCGCTGTAACATTTAGCTAAAACTATGGACGGATCATCGAGTTAATCAATTCGGCATATATGGTGACGTAAATTTTGTATAAATTGGTACGAAATTGTGAAAAGGACTTTTGAAAAAGTTAGAATATTGCAAAATTTACAAAATGTCTACAAAATCGATGTGGTAAAATTTTGTAAATTAACAGCTATTATCATAGTGTATTGTTATATGCTTATACAACAATAAAACAAAAAAAACACCATCAGTTTTCACCACCAAAGACAACAAAGAGCTTAATACCCACGACACATCAAAATACAAAGTAGAAATGAAAATGTGATTTGCTTCAGAAAATTTATTATAAGTATTGATTAATTTTTTTTATGCGAGTAATATAAACATTGTGATTAATGCATTAAACGCTAATAAAATTACCATATAAGATTTGGATAAGAGGTTCTTTAAACAGGTACATATTTGCTACGATTTAAGACATCCTTTATTGATGCTCATCTATAACTTTAATTTATAATTTTTTAAAAAGGTAAATGAAATTTTTTCAGTAATGAATCTCATTTTTATCATCAAACATTTTTTTATATAAAATATAAAAATTTCGAATCAGTAATAGCATATTTCTTGCAGTACAATCTTTATAATATACGAGAATGACAAAACACAAAACCAGGAATAAACTTCATGATAAAAACAATCGAGACAAACTGCGCAGACTTTAGAACTTTACCAGTAGTTAGCACAAAACACATTATTGATATTATCTTTAAAGGGATTAGTTCATATAATTGATGTTAACCATTTTTCGTTGATTAAAGAACTGTATATGTACAAAAATGTTAAGTTTTATGACGTTTATGTTGTAAGTCAGCATGCAGTTTAGTTGACGTTTAAATAGTTAATTGCTTTTAACTACTTTCTCTTTTGATACTGCTTTACTGCTAATGAAGGAACTCTTAGACAAAGTTAAGTCTTAGAAATTCCACGAAAAACGGCATATTTTAAAAAGGCAGAAAAATTCAATGTATCAATGTTGTAGGGAATATTTGAGTAATGTTCGGTTCCCATGAATATGTGCGCGGAGCGCGCAAGTTTTCAGCGCATTTATCGTTTAATCACGTTTTCATTCTGTTTCACGCTGTTGTATTATTTGAATTTTGCCGCCGTTTTCCATACTTGGAAAACGTCACCTTTCAGTGCGAGACTTGCATTTCAATGTCTAACATTTTACCTTCGAGCTTTGCATGTTAGCCCATGTATTGTCACATTAATTGTTGTATTAATTGTTGGATAATTTACGCGCGCCCTTATGAATATGTTTGATTATCACAGGTCGCGCTCAGGCCTAAATGTATCGTTTTTGCAAGTCCTGACATGAGCAGTAGTTTGCCCCTAGGCAAACTTACGCTCAAGCAGAAGGTGGTAAATGTGGGAGGTTCTCACCCCCAATTTCCCTCCCTAAACACAGGTCCAAAGGTGGAAGCGCCTAAAGGTCTTTGCTAGGTGTAAATAGGGACGCCCAATGTCAAGGGTCAACCCACTAAGGGGTCAAACCAATTTAGCGCCTAGTCACACCCCACAAGCCCTGTGGTAGGTCACCCCTTTCAGGCCACTTTAGGGTGCAAAGGGCGAGTGACTTATATAAAGGAAGACACCCGAGTGATTCTTCCTTCTGCTGCTCTTCCCCCAAATTTTGAGGCTTTCGCCTCCACGTCAGTTTGTGTTAAATTTGTAATTACTTTTAAGACTTCAACTAAGTTTAATTGTAGGCAAGTTAGCCAATATCTTTATTAACAATTGCTAAATAAACTCCCGTTGAATTACAAGAAAGTCTGGACTCTCGATTGCAACTATTGATCGATATTGTGCTGGATTTCTGGACGATTGAAATTAGCTACCAGATTTCGATTCCAAGTGATAACAGAAGTAAAGGATACGAAGAACAACAATCCACGTTGGGCAAAGAATGGTTATGGGCTCATCATCAGAAGACTCTCAGCAATTTTTCAACTCGCCAATTCAACTTGCTAGAATTGTTTATCAGGGACGCCACGGCGCGCGCCTGTTTCCCCTGAGCAAAAATTTGCATCTCCGAATTTTTACAAACTTTGTGACAAGCATCACTAGATTGTAAAAGCGGCGAAAAATCTGTGCTACAAGGAAGGATCACAACTGCAATCGCATTAAGTACTTTTTGTCTGATTTTGGAGTGGGACGCCAAGTAGTTAAGGAACTTTTGAAATAATCACTGAAGAACAGAGAATATTGTCGAAATGGATCCAGACAAGGTGACCATCGTAAAGTTGCAGTCAACTAACTACAAGGAGTGGGCACTGGACGCCAAATGGATGTTAAATGAGAAGGATTTGACTGAATACATTGAAGAGGCCGACCTAACGCCACCAGAGGGTTCATCTCTAGACAAAATAGACGAGCACAGGAAAAACAGTAGGAAAGCAATGTCACTACTGTTTAGAAGCATCTCCCAGCCACTAAAGCCGATCATCGAAGGCACCAAAACTCTGCGTGAGTTATGGGTCAAACTGCGTGACATGTTTCAACCAGTTACACAGGGGACTTTTGGTCAACTTAGAAGGAAATTCCTCAACATGACTATGCATAAGGAAGAGGACATAGGAATGTTTTGCTGCCATGTGGACGACATGGTACGCCAATGTAGAAATGCTGACGTCGACATATAACTCAGTGATCACACTCACCAGTATTTAGACTTTTTTCCCGACCGGTTCGAAGGTGCAGCGCAAAAACTTTTCCACTTGCCCAAAGCTGAAATTGTTCCACTAACGGTATCAAATACGTTAGTTGCTGAGTTTATGAGGCAAAAGGCTTGAGATGGAACTTCGGAAACAGGGAGCAACGCCGCAAACAGCAATAATGCAGGCGCATTATATGCAGGACAACAGAGACAGGGAAATTCGAGTGCAAAATCGAATGCTACGTGCTTCGCCTGTGGAAAAACCGGACATTATGC